>OMKZ01026016.1:66334-94163 GCA_900302535.1 Neoniphon sammara
ATATATCTTTTGCACGCTCTCTCTCAGACACGCACATACACACGAACACTTGCCGAAACTGTTTGTCATTTGGGAGACTGACTTTGTTCACAGTCATTGATAATGGGGGGAAATGGAATTAGAGAAAACAATTATACCCTTGCATGGCTCCAGCCCTTACCTGATGAGAGTATTCATCGCGAGCCATGTTATTCTCCATCTCGCTCTGAAATATTTATGATGCAAAGATGGGTTCTCGGAGCATGCAGCGTGTTGTACTCGCGGGCTGAAACCATGGGTGAACTTGAAGAGCGCTCATCAGTATTGCATTACTTTTGTTTAAAGATACCCAGTACACCTGCCAGCTGGAAATACCAAGCTGATTTGCATTTTTATTTGATTTTAATGTATTCTTCAGAGGTGATGATTTCCAAATATAGAGTATCCCGATTCGTTGTTCTGTTTGCTTGCAACAAGCAATGAGAGTTAATTCTGTTGAGTAGTGTGTTTTTAATAGATCAAAGAGGAAATCTGGGGCTGTCTTATGCAATTAAGGAGATGCATTAAGAAGAGCAAACCCCTGTGGGCTGTTGTTTTCAAATGATGCCCCACTGCTTCCACTGGTACATCATGATTAACGTTGCGCAGACATGCCCTTTTGTTGAGTGCATCAGACAGCAGGCAACATTCTCCTAGACTGGCTACAGGATCTGGATATTTTCAGTTAAACCAAAGGCTGTTGATGTTTTCTGAAACGCAGCGCCAGGAGTCATGATAACCCCAAGAAACTTAACAGACTTGGCAAGAAAGTGGGGGGAAAAAAACAGGAAGGTTTCCTAATTCTTTCCTCCCCTTGAATTAAACTAAGGCAATTAATGTTGTATCTAATCATTTAAAAATACCTACACCGATTAGCACCTTGAGCCATCTCCAACTTGGCGCTGGTGTTGTTTCTTCATAGCACTTATTTACCTGGGCTCAAGCAAATTTTAAAGCAGGTATGCATCAGGTGGAAAGAATCTCACACCAAATTAGACGCAATTAAGTCACGTTCGTCACAAATTTTGGATTCCAAGGGAATGTTGAGTCCTCCAGAGATAATATGAGAAAGCACATGCTCTGCACAAGCAAAAACCTGTCTGTGATTACTTTTGCTAATGAAATGTGGTAGAAATGAAAGAGCAGAGTGTGAGAGCGAGCCCAGCGATGATACGTCTATCCAGGGGGTCAAGAGGGGCTATGTTGGCTAATCCCCTCAGGAGCTCACATGATGGCTCAATTATATCTTGAAACTGACACAGAACTCTCTCTCTCTTTTTGGAATTTAAGCTACTTTAGTGCTTAGCCTGGCTTTGGTTTGGCTGAGAAAATATGGGTTCAGACATTCATGAATCTAAAAATTCAGTCTCCCTGAAGTAAAATCCTACACAAGGCAGTAGTTTCCATGAGAAATTCAAACTCATTACATAGTATATTGGTAAATCCGAAAACTGCCTCCCTTACATTATAAACCACATTATTCTGTCATGTCAACTGATGCTTTCAGGTCTGGGCTTCAAAGATAAATACTAGCTTGTGACTTACAGTGGTTAGAGCTCCTCATTTAACATGAAAAACATTAATTGAGTAAATAACTGCTTATGATTAGTTGATTATTAATGGCATTTTCATTGTCACGACAGATATGAATAGGAACTAAAGGGTCACAAGAATCAAAACAACCCTCTATAAGCAAAAAGCTATGGTACATTTCACAAATCCACAGCTCACTGTCAAACAATATGCCCATCCAAATTACTTTCACAGTTGGCTTGATACTAAAATATCGCCTCTCTCGCGCTCTTGCTCTTTACTTTTCAACTCTGGAAACACCCTCCTTGACCTTGTCTCATGCTGATGGGTGTAATTGTCAGATGGTCCTTTGCCGTTTGCATCCGCCATGTGGAGAGTCTGAGCGCAGTGGGTGGGAGAGGCCAGTGGCTGAGGCAGGGTGAGACGGGTTAAGGGTCCGCTTGGTCCGGTCCTCTCATCCTTTAGGGTACAGTTAGTGGTTTGGTGATAATTGCGTGGTGCAGCCAGAATTCATATTCATGATAACCCTTCAAGCAGGCCTCTCCTCTTGCTAATAGATCTGTCTTTTTTTCCTGCCTGCTCTCTCACATCTCTCTGTCATGACTGTACATTCAACAACCCTCAGGGGCCTCACTTCCTCAAAGAGTCTAAAGCACAAGACCAGTTATCCAAGTTTAGAGCAAAAGCGGGGTAATTGCAGCTATTCTGTTTAATAAACCTGACTAAACCTGAAGAGAACCCACTTGGACCTGAGAATGTGTCTTAATCCACCAATGCACACAGATCTCTGAAATTCTTCTGAGCTCTATTAGATCAAACCTGAGATGCTGACTTAATGTAGTTTGCTGTCTTTTTTTCTTATCAGAGGGGGGAACATGTGAAGTAATTGCTGCTCACAGATGCTGTAATAAGAATCGTATAGAGGAGCGGTCACAGACAGTCAAGTGTTCTTGTCTGCCGGGCAAGGTGGCTGGAACCACCAGAAACAGACCCTCATGTGTCGATGGTGAGTATGATACTTGGAGAGCCAGACATAGACAAAAAAAAAAAAAAAGAAAACAGAAAAAGAAAATAATGCTATCATAAAGATGCATTAAGAATTGTGTTTTGAAAGTGTTTGCATTGCATCAAAATTTCCGTGCATCAAGAAAAAGAGCTGTTTAGATTCTTACTTCAACAAAACAACTCCTGAATATATTAAATTAAATCTTGCTAGGAATTACACAAACAAAATTGCTATTTTTGTAAGGTATGGAAATCAGTTCAAATAAAAGCCTATGCAGAGTCAGTCAAGCAATGCCTTGTCCCAGATAAGACTACCTGGGATAATGTCACATCCAAAGTCTGTTCCTGACAGACAGCAGAAGATATGTGCAAGACTAAGACGGTGTTAGTATGCACCCAACAGCAGACAGTCAAGACAATTGCAGCATGTAGCACACCTCAGGGAAGAGTGATAAATAAGAAATAAAGAAAAACATGTACGGTTAGCAAACGGGCGCAAAGAGGTCACTGATTACACTGATACCTTCTAGATATTTCATGATAGTTTTAAACAGACATTTTGACAAATACATGCTACAGTGATCTTGTAAGGAGTGAAGTCAGTGCTTAGGTCTAACACTACTAAAATGTGTGTTTAGCATTAGGGAAACCTCTCACCTGCATGTTTCTTTATCTTAAATCCCTTTGCAAATATCACCTCAATCTCTGAGCAGATTGAGGGAGCTGGAGGTCTCTCTATGCCGACTTGATTCTTTTCATCTGTCACACATTACAACCCATTTACTGTCTACTTACCCTGTATTTAAAGCAATTTTCTCTCCTGATGGCAGAAATATGGCCTGCATTAAAGTCAAGTCACAGCCACACCCACCAGCCCACTCACTCCTTGAAATGTCTCAGCTCAGTCTCTTTATGTGTGCATGTATAACCATATCATAGTTCTAATAAATGTCATCCATTTAAACATTTTTTTGCAAGAGTTCTGAAGCCTACATTATGCATACATCAAATACATATTGAAAACATTCTCATAATAATTAAGAAACACCTCGTAATGGATATCCATTCCAAAGCTGTCAGACTCTGCCCTCTGATTTTGCTCTCTGTTGAGGTGAAAGGTACCTGGGTCACCGTTTTCTCTTGTCTTTGTTGCCTCCAGCATCCATAGTAATTGGGAAGTGGTGGTGTGAGATGGAGCCTTGCCTGGAGGGGGAGGAATGCAAGACGCTCCCTGACAACTCAGGCTGGATGTGCTATGCCGGGAACAAGATCAAAACCACCAGGGTAAGATAACCTCCCTTGACCGCAGGAAACAAGACCTCATTGCAGAACAGTGGGAGAGAAATGTACAAGCTCGCTGTAGCACCAACAAAATAGCGTAGTTATTTGGATTGAATGTCACGGTGAATTGACTTGTTAACAATGTGTGCTAACCCTTCATTGTTCTCCTCCTTTCCCCCCCTGTCAGAACACTCAGCCATACACAACATCAACTTATTAACACTTTGGGGGAGTCGAAGAAAGGGAACAGCTTTGGCATAAGGGTTAACTCGCAGGTCAGCCTCCTCATTTACACCTGTACACTGTTATCCTGATTACATTCTCTCAGATGTCATAAATGATAAGCTCGGTAATGTGCAAAATACTATTTGAGCTTGAACAACTGTTATTAATGTCTGCAGTTGGGTAATTTTCTTCCTTGCTAAGAGTTTCTCCTATTTCTCATTTCAGCACAGTCACAGGACCAATTCGTACAAAGACATTCGACTTACGTTGCTTTTAGAAGTGTGAATACTTCTCAGATTGAAGTGTGAAAAGATGTAGAATACATGAAGTACATCCTGCTCAAGGCTATTGAAAATACTGACGCTCCGAGCTGCCTGTGGGGAACATCATCATAACCTTGTGATGGATATATTTTCATCTCTATTTTTTTCTTTTTCTTTCTTTTTTTTTTTAACTTTGAGGTGGAACATGAATGTCAGTGCATTTGGATTAATATCTGGAGAGCATCTGACACCCCTCCTCCGACATCAATAGACAGATATCTACCACGAAGCATGGAGCTGGAGAGAAATACATTAAAGGATTGGGTTGAGCAAGTACAGTTGACAGCCCTCAGGTTTTTTTCAAATATTGTACATAAATTGTTTGTCCTTTCATGTGTACAAGAACTTTGTTTATGATGGTGGTGAAACATGATCATTCAAGTCCCTGAATGCAGTATTGATCTTCCCTGTTCTTATCCACATAACCCAACACAGCCAAAGGTTGACTAGTGCAAGGATGTACATTACGTAGAAGAAGTAGATCTACTCCACAAGGATGCATTCTGATCATTGGATGGAGAAATTTTACAACGTGTGTGTCTTGATACTGTACATTCTGCCATTTGTTTATATGGTATTTGTATGCCTTTGCTCACCTCTTAAATGGCTTTACCAATTGAATTTGGTCAGCTACCCTGAAAACAGTTGATTCGCCAAAATGTGATACCAGTAGGTTGTTTTAAATCCTTGAAATGCCTTATTTGAGTCAAATCATTCAAACAATATTGTATATAAGAAGCATCCATTGATATGTGCTAAAATCATTAAAGTCATTGTTCCTCTTATTAAGTGTATGTTTTCCACTGCCCTCACAGTTTACATGAATCCTGATTTAGATTGATGGCATAGTAAATTTTGGCTTTAACAATAACCAACCCCAAAGGAAAAATGATCTTTCAATATGTTTTTTGTGATTTCATAGAGATGTTATACCTTAGATTGGGTTTCAAATTAGGTAGGGTTCATCTTATTTTATTACAGTGGATATCAATAACCTGAGTCAATAGTTAAGGGATGGGGTTTTCGACCAAGAGAGCCCTAGGAAGGCATAATTTGACTGTTTTCTTCTTGTGTCCTGTGCCCTGGCATGTTTGTTGTTCAATCTGCATTTTGGATCTTGCAGCATGATAAGGTGTTGCCAAATTACATCTCACAGTCCAGTGTCCATGGTAGTCACATTACAACAGCTTGTCTAAGATGGCAGAGGCAGGACCTTCAAATGACATGAATATACATGCACTGTGTTAGCCTTTGTTTTGCTGCTCTAGGCTGTTGCAATCTGAGCATGTATTTGAAATAATGTTTCCTGTCTAACATGGGATTGCTAAATGGTAGTAATGTGTGCAAGATGGCAGCAGCGGCATCTCATATTCTGTCAGTCTTCAGAGTGGCTCTCTGGGCTGCTGCTGCAGGCTCTGATGTCTCACATCAGGCTGCAGAACAGTGAGAAATAAGACACAAGTGATGGTGATGTGCCCTGACTTCTTTTATGACGCACCGGGGACGTCATGGGAATTGAGGCTCCCACGGGTCTTCTAAAGACACATTTCATTCAAAACACTCAGACAGTCTAGTCATGCTCCATGCTCTACACTTGGAAGTCCCTGCCCGGTTCTGTAAATTTCAAGGTGCAACTCATGAAGGAACAGAAAATGATGATAGGGAGTGTTGGGTGTGAAATATCTCCTATCAAGAGAAAATCCCCACACACTGATCATTATCTGCCTGAGTGAAGATCAGTACTTGAGTTGCCATTTTAGTAGCAGTTTATAAAATGTATCGCATAACTGGTGTGGACAGCAAACACTGCATCTACACAGGAAACATGTAGCACATGACAAACTGTAAAAGGTGCACACATACGCTATAAACTCACCATACAGCAAGCAAAGAGATTAATACACATTTGCCATTCTTTCCCATTGCATCAAGCAATTGCGATGATTACCAAGTCTAATCACATCCTCAAACCAAGAACTGTCTCCACTGCCCCTGCGGGATTCTGGGATTTCAAAGTCAAGGTAACGCAGCCCAAACTGGATTCTAATTAAAGTTGACATCAGGTGCCTCGCACTCCTTTCCCCCTCCTCCTCAGGCTTTCATCTAAATGATTCATGCAGAGAACACCAGGCCTTTCATGCCATTAGGACCTCACAAAGGAATAATAACTTGATCACACAAAGCAAACATAGACAGATTTACAATGACATCAGCACAGTGTCTGCTGCTTGGCTTATATCAAATTATGTCAGAGCAATATTGTGGCACTCAACTGATGTTTGTGTTTTCCAGAGAAATGTCACACATTCACGCTGGCAAATTTGAGAGATTAAATTAAATTAGAAGGCTATAAATGGTTTTATAATGGAATCATAATGCACCATTAAGACAAAGTACTACAAAAGATTAATTTCCAGCATGATGATTGAATAAGGTGTGACCTGCTGTGAACCTGATATGATTGCTTGACAATGAACATGACAAGTGTGTGTTAGCCATATGTGCTGGACTGACTCACTGACCTTGTGGAGGTGGAGGAGTGTAAGTAATTCAGTGATGCTTGGATGCAACATTGTCACTCTGGATAATAGTTCAATGCCGACAGAAAAAATAGGCTTCCTAAAGGAAACATAAAACTGAATACTTCCTTGAAACTACAGAAGATACAGGTAGACTAAACAACTGCTGAACAGAAAGAGATGAATACTTTGAGGGTTTTTTGTTAACTGAAAAGAGGATTTTTGTCTTTGTGAGACAGCTTGCCTCGACTTAAAGATTAGCTTTTCTTGCCTGTTGTCCCACTATTGTGAGCAACACAGTGTATAGTACATAAGAACTACAGGTATGCAAAACAGGTTTGGCAAAATAGTTTAGGTTTTTACGAAGCCGAAGAAGAGAGTTATCATGAAATGAAAATGCTTTCAGTTCCTTCAGTTCCACTCGGGCTTTATGTTCTTGTTAATGATATATTTGAAGCAGAAATTTGAAACAATTTTTCAAGCCCTTGATGGGACTGAAAACCATTTCTCTGAAGGAAAAAAAAAAGAAAACAGGGCATTCAAATTATGCAAACCTGCAACCTGGGTTGCAAGTTTGACTTTTAAACAATCAAAACATAAAGGCAAGTGATTTTTGGAGAAGTTGAAAGGCATTAATCAGACAGCCTTCCCCAATAATTACTTTATAATCCCATGATGCCTATCCAGTCTTCCTATTGGTTAATAGTTTGCTTATTACTCAAGCACTATAGTTAAACACTTCCTAATCAGGGTTTTGTTTGTTTGTTTTCATAGTAGGTTATGACAGCATGTGAGTGTCATCTGTTGAAATGAAGGATGTAAAATGAGCAGTGCCTGAGTCTTGTCCAATCCCTCTCCCTGGCTGCGGTGTCTTGCTGTAGGTTATTTTCTCCTCACCACTCGAGCCTCGCCACTCTGCTTGACTTTAATGGAATCTGACAGTAAATCACAATTACCCATACAAGACACTTTAAAAATAGTTTAGGAAATTAGGCTGCCCTAATCTGAAGGTTGAGCACATGGCCCGTGTGGAGCAGCATTTTGTAAGGGCACATAGTCGAAAAGTCCCAGAGACATTTTAGTCTTGAGTTAAGAATTTAATTTTTTCTTTTTTGCTCTAAATTAAGGGAAAGTTCTGCAGCAGAAAGGATAAGTTTTAGTTTTCATTATCTTCTTAAGAAGAAAAAAACATGTTCGTGTTCTAAATGCAAATTTATAAAGAAATGTTTTCTTGGAAAAGTTCAAAACTGAAGTTCAATGCAATCTCTCAACATGAAAACAAGCAAACGCGCAAGTTTCTTCTTGATATGAGAGACTAAAATTAAGGTTTAGTGGTGTCAAGGTTTGTTGGGCTGTAATTATTTCTGAGACAAATTAAATAATATTGTATGTTTTAGAAGTTTTCAGCAGTGGAGGAAGGGATTTGGCACATTTTCTGTTCACCTTAACAAGCTATTTAGTTTTATTCCAGCCTTAAAATATCTATGACTATAACTGAAAAGTTTTGCAAAAGAGATGAGCTAATTTCACTGTAGTTTCAACTTGCTTCGATAATTTTCTATAAAATGTAGATATCTTGAAACAAGGCAGAATAAATAGTGTCAAAAATATGATGCTTGATTCAAGAAGACCCTTGAAACAAGTTGATATCTGCGGCGAACAAATAAAATTGCCTCAAGCCGCTAGAAGTTTCTTCAACTTGTCTTAGGAAATGTTAAGATTTTAAAACTCAGTAAAGCATTAAATGACTTGATAAGATAGATCTTTTTTACAGTGCATATGATCGCCAGCCATTTTATAAAACGTTAACCATTAAAAAAAAATTTAAACAAGTGAAATCGCTTTGAAACAGGTGATGAAAGCATTGACAAAGAGGGAGATACCATGACAATGATTTTGTCCCACCTTGTTCTGGAGAAAAAAAAGAAGAAAGCTGTTATTTCCAATGCGTCAATATTGACAGTGTAATTTTGACTCCCAGTAATAGTGGCAGCTTCATTATTTTTACACACAGCCATGAGGCACGGCGATACAGTATGAATGCATATGAATACATCACACAGAGCTGATAACATTAATATTGTCCAATTAATGTTTGTTCATTAAAGCGTAATTGTTCAGCTCTCTGTTTTAATTACGCAAAATGTAATCTCTATTCCAGATAGTATGCATAATGACAAGGCAAATAGATCAAACCTGTGAGCCATGACCAATTTCATTGAGTCTGTTGTTCTGAGTAGCCTATATAGTTGCCTGCAGTAAAAGAAGGCTAATTTAGAGAGAGAGAGAGAGAGAGAGAGAGAGAGAGAGAGAAGCGTGTGTGTGTGGGGGGTTGTGTTCACCATGTTTGCATTTTTTCTAAGTGTCATGTCTAGATGAGGACAAGTTGTTCAAGGGGAATACAACTGAATTTCAGTCATGTTTTCCGCGAGCCTCAGGACAGTTTTTGGTTTTCTCTTCATGAACATAAACTACTGTCCCCAGTAAGTGAGTAACAAAAGAGGGATGTTTGCGCTGACACCAACAACCTGGCAACCAATATCAAATGAGCCGCCAGAAATTCGGGAGTTGTTTGTGATTCTGGTTTGAATCATAAGAACCAGTTCCAAAGAAATGTTCAAACCTTGCTCAGACCCTTTGAAAAATATCTCTATGTTGTAAATATTCTATGTTGTATTTCTTGCCTTTGCTCTGTCTGCTCTGCAACAAGTTCAGAATCCACCAACTAAAAAAAAAAAAAAAAAAGATACTATAATTGCTATTGTCTGACTTAATTTTGAATTTAGGATGTTTATTTTAAGAATAATCTCCCTGGGGAGCTTTGGGTTTAATTTTAGGATAAAATTTTGTAGTTGAGTGCTGTAAGAATGACATAAACCTCACTGAGGTGTGAAATGCTTTGCTTTATTTCATTTAGACTTTATTTGACCAGGTTAGTCCTATTGAAATGGAAAAAAAATAGAGAAATGTAACTAAGAAGGTACCAGCACATATAAAGAGACACCACAGTACAATATTTATGGATCTATGTTTCCTTGTTCTGAAATAACAATTTAAAAAAAAACTGTCATGTTTGTGGAGAAAGTGACCACAGGAAAGAGTGCAATGGTGATAAAAATCTGGAAGCCAGGTAACAGCTTGTTCAAAGTACTGACAAGTCCAAATGGATTCATCTTCTGCAGCTCTAACAGCAAGTTATAAGTCAGTGAGGAGATGTAGTTCCTTGAGTTGCTGATCCTCCCAAGGCTTCCCTTTTCACCTCAATCCAAATTTAACAGGCAGGGGATCTTGGGACCTTCAACTTTAATGAGCTTTGCATTTCTGTATAATATGAATACATAAATAGAAGACAGAGAAGCTTTGGAAGAAGTGCACCACAGACTATATTTGGAGGGAAATAGCCTACCAATTCTAGAACATACTGCTGTAATTTGCAATGGTATGTGAGATCTAACTCCACAAAAAAATATATATCTGTAACAATGTACCAACAATCTCCAAACTCCTCTCTAAAATATCTGATGGCTTCTTTCCTGAGTTGGTAAACATCATGAACATTATTTTGCCTGCATTAAACACGAGCTTCAGTTGACACTGTACAATATCAAAAGTTACAATTACTCAAGAGTTTTACTAAGTATAACTGTAAAACGGTCAAAGACTGAATCGTCTGAATCATCTGTTTATCTCTCCCTATATAAAAACTGAGTAAAAGTGGCTTATGGACAGTGTGGAGCACCATTATATATTAAATGCGACGTTTTTATTTACTATATCATAAAGTCGTCTACTCTCGTGATCAGTGATGCTGTTAGTGTTCTATACAATGAATGAGAGACCAATTTTTTTTGCTTCAGCAAATGTTACACAACAAACTCCTCCATTAAACAATGCTGCACTATGTAACTTAAAGCACCTCCATCACACTACCAGTGTGGTGTAGCTTCTTTTATGAACCTATCAAAGTTATCTGATGTGGTTGACCACAATATTTCAATAATTTGACCTGAGAGGATATGTCAGTCTAAGTAACAGGATGGCTTGTTAACAAACCACAGAACAGGCCTAATGTGTGTTTTGTAAACAGCACTGTTGACAAACCACCCTACAGTGTTGTGTAATAAGCTTTTAGTGACTCCACAAAATGGCTCTCCCATTCATAACAATGACATAGGAACTCCCTTTTGCAGAATCTGATGACATCACTGATTAGGGGAGTGGTTATTTAAGCACTACTGATGATTTGCCACCGCAGGACACCAATGCCAATGACATGGTACTCCTCCTGCGTATTATTGTGATTACACCATAATTTCATTATTAATTCATTGTTGAGTTTTTATGATAAGCTGCATAGAAAATGATTCTGTGAGGAAAAATAGTTCCAGTTACAGGGTAACTGCTGGTTTTGTTGCTAAGCAGCATCAAGAAAGGGAGGCTCGAGATAAGCTACAAACATTTATTTGACTAGGCATGTAGTGCTTTGCTACTTTTAAGTGCAGCTGTTAGTCTGGCAAACTGTTGTCATCAACTGTTTCAGCTGCTACAACCCCATAGGTAAACAGTCACTTTGTATAAGCTTAGTTATAGGTATCAAAGGTAAATGAGGCAGAGTGATACATGTATAGAAATACGGTTGCAGTGCTAATACCAGGAGATATTGGCAATCATCAGACTCTCAGCCAATCAAAATGTGAGATTGGAATTGTTATAATTGAGCTTCAATCAGTCCTAATTGAAATGCCCAACACATTGGAATATCATCCTGTTAGTCTTAAACTAAGTGGTGTTACCTTTTGAATGCATCACCAGCGTTAACATTAAATAATAACTCTGAATCATGTTTACATAAAAAACATGGCCTTGCATAAATTGCCATGAACTGCAGGACAGCTCAGTGAATGGTGTAGCCACTACCACAACAATCATAATGAATAATTGCGATAGATAAATGTCGAGCAAACTGCTTAGAATTCAGCTGCTTTCAACTATCACAGTATGCGGTATTCATACAAGTCTGATGCTTCGGCGGGGATGATTTGCAGTGACTGTATTTGTGTTATTATAAAACATCTCTTATTGCAAAGGTAAAATGCAAAATGTTGGGCTGAACTCAGGAGATAAAAGAGTAGCAATCAGGGTGGGTCCACAGAGAATATTATTCATATAAAAGGACAACTGATGAAGTGGTAATAACAGTAAACATTCTGTTCTGTTAGTGGCTGCGATTTGCTTCAAGGCAGAGAATCTCCAACGTTTCCCATCATTACTATAACCGGAGTCCTCTCCACAGGAGCACTCAGTTTAGAGAGACAAACAAAAGCATGATGTAAATACTCTCGGCAGTGAAGAAGCTCCTCTTCTCTTTTCTCTCTCCTTTCTCCGCGTGATTAGCATTTCAAACAGTTTTTGTTTTGCATCAGAGTTTCATGTTTGTGTGCATGCCATCGCAGCCTTGCAGGTAGTGGCCTGTCCAACCAATGGAGCCGAAAAGCAGGCTGTGTGTGTGCGTGCGTACAAGCGTGTGTGTGTGTGCGCGCGGTGCCTCTTTGTGGTGAGGACTAGTCCAAGGGGATCTGACCTCTTTAAAAAACTCCACAGGACAGCGCTGCCTTCAAATGCTACATAATCATAAATTTCTCAGCATTTGTGGTCTTCTGCTCTGATCTGTGGAGAAAGTCACAAGCCGCCGACTGGATTCACATTCCACCTCACGAAAATCCACAAAATCTCTTTTTAAGTGTCTGCCAGTAGGCCCATCCAAACTTTGATTGAGTGCATCTCAACGTGCCCAGCATATCTATCACCGAGACAATGATACAAACATTCGCAGGGGCTGCGTGTTTGGATCTGCCCCTCAGCCTCAAGTGGAGGTTGTTGTTTCATCTTAGCTGAGGTCAACCGCTCATAGATCATCCACTCCATTTAATTAAATCCCTCAAATAATTGCCTGCAAGTCAAAGGAAATGAAAATAAAAGTGTCCTGGTAGAGGTTTCTTGAGTTTACTGAAGAGTGAAGAGATATCCAATAAAATCAGTATTGTTCTTTGTTCCATCTGAAAGGGCTGACGGGGAGTTCACTATCCTCCGAATCCAGTGTCAGTTGAGGTGACTGCTGCAGACCAGGGCAGACTTGTAGTGACTGGGAGCAGACTGAGTTTGTCTCTCGCTACCGTGCAACCTAAAAATAACAACATGTGAATCCACAACAGTGAAAAGGTTTTATTCATTTCCATCATACATTTTTGAGCATATCATACCATTGATTTTAGTACAGTTTATATCAGTTGAAACTAAGCTTTGTCAGATATTTCATGCATACTGAAAATGCTTAATTCTGTTCTGTTAATTCCCTATTTTACTCTACTCTATTCTATTCTATTCTATTCTATTGTCTTATCATTGTATTTTGTTTTGTTTTTTTCCTGTCGTTCTATTCTGTAATCTGATGGGCCACACAACTAATTACTGCTGACTGCTGTGAGATTGCGGTAGATTTTTACTATCGGCCACATCCCGCCAGTGGTCACTTTTGCCTCGGTCCACTGCAAATCGATCCTCCCAGGATCTTACATACAGAATATTTTGTTTCATTTCAACAAACACTTATGAGAATATACAGATTTTCAACATTTCTGAATGCAGCGGTTCATCCTTTGGCCGTCAGATTTAATTACATGGGTTTTAGTGTTCCGTATTTGATAGTTTACAGCTTATTTCATGTTTGTCCTCTTGGCCCCATCATTCAACAGATTATGGAATTAGGCTCGCTGAGCCCACTGTGCTGGGTGGAGAGCAATAGTGTTGATATGGCCAGTGGGACTGGTGATTATGCCTGATTGTGGAATCTTTCAACATCAAAGCAGGGCTCAATAAAATAAAGCTTTATGATGAGCATGCACAAGTCTGCCACTGCCTCTTTGTAAATGTAGCGTAAAAGGAGGAGATTTAACATATGGTTGTATCTAAAAAAATGTGCCTCGCTGGCAGGCAGGGCCTAAGGATGGCCGTGTCAGCCTGTCTGTCTCTATGTCCGTCCGTTCAACCCTTTACTTCAAGGCACCATATCTCAAAATCTATTGGGCAGATAGGCATGAAATTTGGGGAGAACATTCATGCTCCCCAGAGGATGAACCGTGTCAACTTTGCTGAGCTTATGACCTTTCCTCTAGCGTCACCCTAAGGCCTAATGTCAAATTTGCGTACAAGAAATCATGAAATGCAATAAGTGGATTACTGTGACATTTGGTGAGTGCTTTCATATTCCCCAAAGGAAGATTCCTGGTTGTGGTGAACTTATGACCTTTCGTCTAGCGCCACCCTTAGGCCAAACACTTGACTTGTACATGACATATCTCTATATGTATTGGACAGATTGCCAAGTAATTTACTGAACGTACTCATGCTTCCCAGGGAATGAACCCTATCAATTTTTGCGACTTTCTGACCTTTCCTCTAGCGCCATCATCAGACCAAAATATCAAATTTGTGTGCAATATCACTAAATCTAATGGGTGGATTGCCATTTTATTTTGTGAGTGCATTCATACTTCCCATTAACTTTCGGCTAGTGCCACCCTTAGGCCCTATATGTTAAAACTGACATCTCAAAATCTTTTGGTGGATAGCTGTAAAATTTGGAAAGCACATTCATTCTCTCCAGAGAATGTACCCTATCAATCTTGATTACCTCATAATTTTCCTCTAGCGCCACATTCTGGCCAAAATGTACAAATTCCTTTCTCCCACTGCTTGCATTCCCCCAACATGCACCAAGCTACTGGGGCACCAGTGGTCCAAGTCCCATGCTTAAATACATGTCTTCAACTAATGCCTTGTTATGTTGTTGTGCTGTTTTCTTATGGACTTCTGGTGTGATTGTGACACAGAGCCTGTCCTCACCTTAGTGGTCTTGATTTTGTTCCCAGAGATGCAAGACCAGCCAGTGAGATCAGGGAGAACTCGACACTCCTCCCCCTCCAGACATGGCTTCATTTTACACCACCACTTTTGACGCACGATAGATGCTAGAGAAAACATACCACAGCAGAAGGTCACTTCAGATGGAAGGACTTCAAAAGTTGTTTGGAAAAACATTTCAATCACATATCACACTCGCAGGTCCTTGACAGCCCCAGTATCTGTGGGCTCTCATGAAACTGACTCTCCTGACCTTTTACATCTTTGCTTCGACAAATAATATATTCATGTCTGGATATTTCCAGTTCAAATAGATGGAATAGTATGTCAGTAACAATACCTTCCACACAAGAGGGCAGAGCCCTTGTTGTCCCTGCCACCTGTCCTGGGAAGCAAGAACACTTGACTGTTTGAGAGCGTTCTTCAATCTTGTTCTTATTGCAGCATCGATGAGCAGCCACCACTTCACAGGTCCCTGTCCTCTCCTGTGATGACCCTGACAAAGAGAATTTGGAGGAGAGGTTAAGAAGTTTTCATATGGACTTTTACAGCCTGTTTACAGCTTGGGTAGTCTAAGTATGGAATCTACAGATGTTAGAGTTACATTGCAGCTATTGCTAAACTATTAGATGTTAATATTAAATAAATAGATTAGTCTCAAGTGAGACAAACAAGTAACATAGAGCTATTTCTGATGTTTCTGGTGCTACAGCACCACCAAGTGGAGAAAAAGCAGTGCCAGTTGTTCCATAGTCAAGAACACAATTGTTTGTCTGTGCTGAAAAGCAGGCAAAAAGCACATTCTCGCTTAATATGTGAAGATGCACGGGTATAGGCAGCTCTCATCAGTATGTTAATTTACCTAAAGCCAATTTACAAATTGTTTTAACAGAAATATTTACACCCTGGTGACTGCCACTTTAAGGAAGAAGGAGAGAAAGTAACTGGATGTTGATTTCCATTATTATTGTTCTACTGATAGTATTGATTCACTCTGATCCATTTAAATTGAACTTCCAATTGAAGAGCTGCGCCAGAATTAAACTTAAAGGACAAAGAGAAACTCTGATGCATACTACTGTCAGTTAGTGATTGCTTTAATTTGTAACCAAGGTGTCTGCCTTGCTGCATGACCAACAACACCTGCAGGAGTGAAAAGTTAATGCATAATGAAAGTGGTGTTTGAAGTCAAACAACAATCAAAACAGGATAGAAAACGGAAACATGTAATTATCCCAAACACAGCCAAACGTTTTGCTGCAATGAGCGCTCCACAAATTTCGGGTTTTATATTCAAGTCATCCGTGAGAGATTGCTGCACTGGTGCTGTGTGAAAACGAAGGCCCCCCTCTGTCTTTCATGCAGTATACTGCTGGTTAGGAATTCACAGTAGGCCATATCAATTGCATTCATTCAGTTGACTGTCAGCAGCCGAAGTGCATGGTAAATCACATCCCTCTTATGAATTCTTGGCATGAATATTCGCATCTGAACACTAAGTTGCTCTGAGTGTCCCAAAAACTAGACTACTGTTTCTAATCTGATTTTAATGAGGAGCAGATTTTCTGCGTTTGACAATCCTGTTTTCATATTACTACAACTATACATATCTGTTTTCTTAGGGGACTGGGTGACCAGGAGCAGTAATGAGTCTCTCAGGATGTGTGGCTGGTCTGGTTGGGTGTCACACCTACCTGTCTGTCCTCGGGAGCTTTGGTTGCCAGTGGACACTAGTTGGCTGCAGAGACTTACTACACAGAGAAGGACGAAGCCCCAGTGTAATGGCCGTGCCAATACATCGTTCAGCTTCATGTTGCCTGCAGTCAACAGGTTGACACAAATTAGTACAGAATTAGGGCTGCCGGGGCCCTTCTTTTCTATAAAGGGCTGTAGTTTTCCCTATAGCTGGTAACGCAAAAATGTGCTGATTTCAATGTTATTGATATCTGTCCATAAGGTCCTTGCAATTGCATGTATTCAGTCATGATCCTCATATGACCAAGGTAAGCCAAGGTAAATTCAAAAGTACCACTGAAAGCCTGATAATAGAAAACTTTGAAGGCCAGCACAGCTTGACATGGTAGTACGTCCATGCATTAAATCCTGACTCATATTGTCCCTTCAGCAAACTTCTTTCTCTTCAAATTCAAACACTCCCTCAAAACCAAGTTGTAGGCTATTCCCAATGAGTCACAGCAAAAACTGGGACATGGACTTTCATGTCAAATTACAACAATGACTAATGCAGGCCAAAGATGACATGAAGTGAAACATTATTGCTGTGTTTAATATTTCACTTGAGGCCTTTTGACTAAACATTTATTCCTTGTAGAGTTTTAAACGTATTGCCCATAACAGGTATTTCTAGTAATATAGGCATCGTTCTTCATTATAGCAGTAGCTAATTATCCATGTGACCCACTAACTCTTTCATACTTGGGGCAGCACACTATTACCGTAGCCCTCATACTACATCGAGATTACACCAGGCCTCGCTGCTTGTTATGCTTAACATTGACATTATTATGCTTGACCCGCTGTATAAATACAAGTGAGAATCTGCTGTGATGAATGGACACCCGGGGCTACACAACAATTGCACAGAGCTGTGATTTTATTGGCCTCTGACTGGCAAATAAAAACATTTTAATCTGCATCTGACAAGAGATAATAATGAGAAAATGTAATAATAGTTCAAACAGATTGGGTATAAATCACACAAATGAAACAGGATACAACACTTGGCTCGATGTTACTGGGCTGAAGAGAGCGGTTATGCGGCGCTTGTTGCAGATATATAAACATAGGTTACATTTTCAGTGAAAGGGAATCAGCAAAGCCGACTGTGTTATATGGACACGTTGAAATTAACATTACACATTCAAGTCACATACCTTCTCTGGTCACATTTTACTTGTAACTGATCAGAAAGCCACTGCCTAAGCGTCCATCAGTAGTTTATGTAAGCCATGATGCTGCGCTCCATTTAGAATGTAAAAGTTTGCAGCACAGGTGAGTCTCCAGTTCCTCAAGTTTTTTAACGAAGCAGGTTTAAAAAAAAAAAAAAAAAAAAAAAAAAAAAAAAGGTAATTCTGTGAGACCGCCAAACCGCCCGTCTACCCCGAAACGAAACAGCACCCCAAAGCGAAACAAACATCAGTCAACACTTGGACTGATAAGAGATACCAGGATTCCCGTGAAAGCTCGCAGTTTTTCTACATCTTCCCTTCTCCCTGGTGTCAGCTCTCAGGCAGGTTGTGAGAGATGCGTTGGTCTGTGAACACAGTGGGATCTCTCTGACTTGCCAAGCCAGCCGGCTCCCCTGTCATGAAAATTAAAACTTAATCAAGAGAGAAACCATCTGTTTCCCAGACTATGCAGCCACTTTCATTAACACTTAAGAAGCTTAGGTGCGTATTGAGCACAGTGGCGTCTGTTTTATCCATCTACCCAACAACAGTGTTGACAGAGGGGCACAAGCTAGATCTCAGGATACAAAGTCCCAGTTTCCTTGTCTATCCATCTATACACACATATTGTTTCCTAAGATGAACAGGATAGCCCAGATAAATACTATCTATCCTTTTCTCAGTTTGAGTGAATCACATTTAGACTGATTAAAAAAACAGTCTGTAACAGACCAAATAACAGATGTCCTTCCAAGTCATAATTTTACCTTATATAATTTCAAAAGCCCTTTATGTGGGCGGAAATAAGATGTGTGAGCAGAAATGACAGCAATCTGATGGTGTGGTGCAAAACAGGCTGCCTCTTGGGGTACACCAGTCATATTTTACATAAAACTTTATTACAGCATACTGCACATCATTATTCTCGTTTCACTGACAGGGAAAAGAACTATGTAAAACAACACAAAACATTGACAAAAGGAGTTAACAGTGTTATTGATACAAAATGCTGCTCAGTTGATTCCACCTTGATATTGTAACCATTCCTAAAACCAGCACGTCTCACTGAACACGAAGAGAAAAGTGAGACTGATTTGATTTGAGTTACATTAATATATTGGACATGATAATGTAACGTCACAACAGCCGTGATGCAAGATAGATCCAGTTTGCACACAGATGTGGTGAATATGGCGTCGACGTTGTGCTTTACTGAAGGTTCAGGTGGTGAAATTGAGCTTGAAGAGAACAGTCTGGGGTGTGGTGACGTCTGCTACTGCTAGTTCCTGTCCGTCTGACAAGCCAAGCTCTGCAGCAAAACAAAAACACATTCCGAATGTTAAATCATGCAGGTCAGCAGGTACAAACCTGGCTCGCTTTTGACAGGCAAGAAACGTCTGACTAATTGCATCTGCGTACCTTTCAAAGTTTTGCAGAGGTTTGGCCTAGTCCGTTCTTCAATGGATTTGACAGACTGGGAAAAAAAAGACATTGGCAGTTTAGTTTAACAATAAGATGTCGACAAAAAACATGCAACATTCTCAAAGAGAAGTGTATTACCTGCAAATACAGTGTCTTATTCTTCCCCTCCAGTGTTGTGGTGATAGCTGGGGATTTCATTTGTCTGCAAAATATTTTTCACAAACTTAACAACTGTATAGATCTGATCAACATTTTTCCCATGTTAGCATTACAAAGCAGTGCTTATTTTGTAGTCAGTAAGTGTATCTTATGTATGACTCACAGAGAGGAGTTCTCCGTCAGATACTCTAAAACCTCCTGTAATTTGGCAGAGGGAGGGAACTGGAGATCCTGAGGCACCTGACTACAGGCCGAGCAATTCTCCTGTCAATCAAACATAGGCAAGATGACAGGAGAGGATGAAAAGAAAATTAAACAAGCTATGAATGAACTATACTAGGCCTGAAGAATTAACTGAAATATTACTGAAACTGCAATATGGCCAAGTGCAATATCCAAATTGCAGGAGCTGCAATTTTTTGATAAAGGTAAAATGTGTGACAGAATACCATTATTAGTGGAGTATTGTGGCACTATAGAGAAGAAGTTTATTTGGTCCAGACCGCAGCAATAATCCCATCATAATCATCATTTAAATTTTTTTTTTCAGTGAAAATGAAAATTATGATGCAAAAAGGATCATTCCTACTAAAATTGTGGACCATATTACAATATCTGTCAAATAATTGCATTGTTTTACTGCATCCAAATTAATCACTATGGGTCAGTACTCAATGCAGTTCTCCATACAAAACTGTTTTAGTATCATTACACCCCTGACAAGAAAGTTACTGACTATTTATGGCACAACAAACCTTTCGCTCTGCTTCAAAGGTGTAGGTGTACAATCCATCCACATCGTTAAAGACCAGGTAATTATTTAAAGGAATATATGCACTGCAAAATTAAACGTGGTGTTAAGCAATGTTCATCTGAAACAACATCAGCAGATAACTGGAGGAAAAGGTGATCTGAAAATGTGTTGTGTCTGTTACTGACCTTGAAGCAATTTTAAAAACTTCAGTGGCACAGGCAGCTATGGAGAACATAAGTGCAATTAAATCCCATTAGTTGAATCTTATGACTCCTAAAATACTAAACACTACTTTCATTAAATATTTCACCAATCATTTTACAAAAAGTATCCTGATGTATCTTTGCTTTTAACACCACTCAACAACAGTTACTGCCTCAGCTCCTTCAGACTCGTACCAGCAATAACAGCATTGGTTGATGCCACGGCAGGGATGATCCGCTTCACAACTCCTGTGGCATAAAAAACGAGGAATATGACTTTCATTCTAGTACACGATCACTAAGACTTGTACAGAAGACTACTGTCAATAATATGGAAATTCCAAATGAAGAATGTGGTCCACTGATTTAATGTTGTAGCGATGAAAAATCATGCTGTTTATTTCACAGGTTGTTTCTCACCTTGAGTCAGTCTGTATGTCACTCCTGTGATGCTGAACTCTGCAGCTCTTTCCTGCGCCCTCTCAAACACCCACTGGATATGCTCTGGGTTGTCCCCATCTAAGGCAGTGTCTATGTGAGAGAGTCATAAGAGCCTGACTGTTATCACCTGTTACAAACCAGTATGATGAATGCACCACACTTCTCACCGTGATAATGTGAAAACGGCAACAGTTACAACAAGATCTGATTCAGATGTTATATTTATAAAAAGTAATATTTTATCTGTTGGCATACCTCCAAATGGTTTTTCTTTGGGCCAGTGTAGGATTCTGGCATATTCGATGCAGTGCTCTGGTAGCCTTGGCATTGATGCAATGGTGCACATGGGGAAATTTATCTGTAGACAAAAAATAAGATTATACCTATTTTAAAAACTACTATAAGATCACTAAAAGGAATAGTAGTGGGTGTACAGAGGTAAAAATGGTATCAAACATCTTGTCTCAGTAGTATTCCTTTAAATACTCAGAGACATTTCATCTATTAATTTGGTTAAACACTATTTGCCTGTTTCTTTTGAAACCTGACAACAACAGGCAGACGTTTACCGTATTTTCGGGCCTGAGATTGGGGATTTCAAGCAGCGCCAGAACATTAACTTGTAACTACAACCAGGGCCCAAGCTAATTGTTACCAGTGCTCAGTGAAAGTGTGCAGTACCTGGGGTGGGTACAGCTCAAGTGTGCAGTCAATGCATGCCGTCATGCCGGGCAGAATGACACGAGCGTTGCCTTTGAAGCCCTCCGTCCCTCCGTCAATAAGGGGGATGATGGAGCTCGGATCAAGAACCCCGTCCTCATAGCTCAGCAGGGAGATCTACAGCAGGCAACATCAATCATAATTTAAGTCTCATTTAATTTGGCTAAAGGTGTACTCATACACCTCTAATATATCTTTGCATTCATGCATGTACACATAGAAGACACTGAGATAATACAAACACACTAAAGCAAGGTTTATGTGTAAGAAATGCGTACCAGCATTCCATTCATCCAACGTCTGGCAATGATGGAGTCCAGTCCACAAACAATGATGTGGAACTCTGTACAGACAAGCACGGCATTTAAAAGCATTACAATTTCTGTACTGTTTGTTAAATAGGCTGGGCTAATGCACATGTCTTTGTTATACTTACGTCTGTAGAAAGACTCATCAAAGTCTTGGATCTTGTTAAAGTGACTGTGCATGTCATTAAGAAGGAATAAAAATCCTGAAGAAGATAGTTTACCAAATGTACACTGTAGGTCTATGAATTCAGTAATATTCTACAGCAAAACTGAGTGTAAATAGCAGCTGCAAAGGATACGGGACAACTTTACATCCAGGGATACGACTGTTGATAAAGTCAGCAGCCACTTCTGCTTTTGGCCGTCCAACATCTTTGGGCCTAAACAGATTTGTATCAGAGCATGTGAGAAGCTGTTCGTGTACTGATGTTTCCACTGTGCTATAGATATGATGCTACAGGCGTAAGGAGGCAATTCCTGGTGAGTCAGTCAGGGATGAGACGCTTTCTTTTACTCATGTATGACACCTATGTGCTATCAACTTTAATCTCAGTTTACATTAGTTGAGAAAATAGACTACAAATCATGTCTGCACTTTAGTATATAAACACGGAAAGAAAGGAAAAGTTGTATTATTGTAAGAAAATTAATTTTAAAATATGCAACAAATGTGCACTGGGAATATACATAATCTTATACATATTTTTCACCAGCTGTTTGTCATAAAGCTAAGCTGGCATGAAAACTCAAAAGAGGACAAATAAAGGGAAAACGTACCTGAAAAGAAACTGTCTGTTGAGATTAGACACATCAATAGTGTCCATGTCAACCACATGAATAAGACGAAACCCAGACAGGGCCTAAAATAAGACAAAACCATGTAGACACTGAGTAATGACAGTTTGTGTTTGTGATAAAATGAATAGTCCTGCACTACTGAAATTTCCAGAATATTTAGTAAATAGATTTAACCTGTATCCTACCAGATTTTTGAGAAGTTCACATCCAAGTCCTCCTGCTCCAATGACCAGAATCTTGCATGTCTCCAACAAGAACTGTAGGGACTGATGTGAACAAAAACAATGCAATGTTTGCATTTAGAAAGTATCTAAATGTATTATGCACAGTGCGAAGCTTAGCCTGAGCAGACCACACTGACACAGTTTAAGATATGAATAGCTTGCTTTTCCTTTCTATTGGTGTTTATATCTCTGTCACCTCGGTGCTTGGCTCAAAGTCAGGATGGGTGAACGGACCAGGTCTCTCCAAAAACTTCTTCACATGGTTCCATCGGCCATCCCACTCACAAGCACCATCCCTGTGTCCACCATCCACGGCCATTCTGGACACACAACAAAGATGGTCAGTAGAGCATACTGACCATCAATCTACAATGACAGTACATCTCTACCTGTTTAGTTTATGACAGATGTGTTACTCTCTCTTTTTTTTTTTTGACTACCAATATAAAATGTATGTCTTAACTACTACAGGAAGTCAGTACAGACTTGGTCCAATTGTTAATAGTCATGGGGACTGATGATTAAATGTATATACACAAAAAATCCTGTGCAAATAATGAACTACAGCTATCTCCAGACTATCATTCTACATTTCATTTGCTGTGCAAATGTACTCCACAATAATCATGCTATTGAACTGCTACTGAACAATGACTCCTGACAAACTGGTTTCTTGTTAACCTCTTATTGCACCGCAGTGGGCTGATCGCTGCAACCTGCTTTTTCCTTGCAAGGAAGCTGCAATGTTGCTTGCAGTGCATGGTCTATGCACTGCAAGCAAGTCCCATGTCCTCGATGCTGTGCACCAGCCCTTTCTTGTACACACAGATATTGCCACTGTGACTGGACACCGTGAATGAGTTTTAAAAACACTGGGTAGTAGCTGTCAGTCAGACTTTTTATTTTTCCTGGCCCAGCAGTCGCTGCTTAATGTGCAACGCAAACCTGCTGCCAGTCAGAGACCTCTATTTAGCATTCGTCACTAACTTCTCGGTCAGGTCCTCTATTCGCCTTCTTTTCTTCTCCCTGGAAGAAGAGAGTTGAACAGTGTTGAATCACGGCGGGTTTATGACAAGCCGCATGAGTTTTGGTTGGCTAAATCGACAGTTTTCATCCATTGATACTTACGGCTCCACAGCATCCGCCATACTTTCACGGTCCCATGTCCTCGATGCTAATTGTTGTGTTCACGCGCGTCAGTACTGCGCTCCAAATAGACGCTCGGCCTGGCTCTAACACACTAGGCTGCGCAGATGCGTAATTCTGAAAAAATATATTACGCAACTCTGATCTCCGAAGATTAGCCACGCAGCGTTCGACTCTCGCGAGAATCTCCGAGAGAGCACGAGTTTTTTGACCCCTCATCCAAGCTCGTTGATCAGCTGGTGTGTCAAAATATTACGCAGTGTGTGTACACACTTAGCGATGGCAAGGATGGAGCTTGCACCACTTAGACCATGGGATGATTTCTTCCCCGGAGCGGACCGCTTTGCCAAACCTGAGTTCGCAGATTTAACCAAGTGGAACAACAGAGTGATCAGCAATTTGCTGTACTACCAGACAAATTATTTCGCCGTGGCCTTGGTGGTTTTCCTCATTGTAGGGTAAGAACTGCGAGCATGCTAGTGGTAGCTAACAGCTCTGCTAGCTCATTTAATTGGCCTGCCTTCTGACCCACACCCATAGTCATGACTACACAGGCTATTTGTGGTGCTTGTCATTATTGAACCACTACGTCCTGCAGTTGTTTGTCTTACAGTCATTTCCTTTCCAAAGGATTTGTGTGGCCTGTAAATATTTCTGAAATACGCTGACCATCGTCATCCTCTCAGCACTTTATTTTCAATAAAAGTATGTTAGTATGTGCATCAGATATTCCTACAATAGTTAGCAGGGATGACTCCTAACATAGTAACGTTGCTCTCTGTATAGTAAAATTACCTATTGGGCCACTGCATTTTTATATTCAATATTTTTGTGAATGCTTGGTGATGACAAAGATGCTACAAGTTGCCCCAAACTGCCTTGATCACATAGCATTGTTGCTAGTTGTTTTGATAGCTTGATGGGCTCCTTTAAATAGGGAGTGATGTAGTGGAAATCCTGAGTGTAGGCCTTACTGCAGGCATCTATAAGCCCTCATACGGTTTAGACCAAACTGGCCAGAATGTTAGTATCTGCTGTTCCCACCAGCAGGTTGTGCTGTTCTTTCAAAATGTTGTTACCCAGTGGGAATACATTTTATTTGTTTTAATGTTTCTGTGATCAGGTTTATGAACCCATTTGGCATGTTTCTGGGAGGAGCTGTGGTGACACTGGTCTTCATGGGGTCAGTGTGGGCAGGAGAGAACAAGGCCATGATCAAGAACTTCAAAAGGAAGAACCCCACTCTGTTTGTCATCGGGGTCATGGTCACCAGTTACTTCCTGCTGTCGCTGTGTGGCGGAGTGATGGTCTTCATCTTTGGAATCACCTTCCCTTTGTTGTGTGAGTCTCCATTTATTTTGGAGGGCTAATTGTTTATTTTTCAAGCTGAAATGTCTTGCTCTATCACAGCTTGCCATGTTGGATAATTCAAGTCTCATGTTGGACCTATGTAAGTCTGGGAAACATACAGCGATCACTTTCAAAACGCAGTTAATTTATTTGTTTTATTTTTTAAATTTCTATATAGACCTAGCCAGCCACATTTCCCTCAGCATTTAGTTATGGTGCATGGCTTGGATGATGACTGCATAATAACCTCAAGATATAGACTTATTCAGAACATGGGACAAAAGGAGAAATCTGTTATTTTCTTTCTTTCTTTCTTTCTTTCTTTCTAAATAATTTGTAGGTTGTAATCAATTACACTCCCACTCATAGTTAATATTCACTGTTCTGCCACCTGCGTGGCCATAATTTTGACTTAAAAATGCAAAAAACGTGCAAACTTTGTGTAATCAGATACGTAATAAAATAATGGTCCAATTAATAAGTGTGCACAGCTAAACTGCCTCACAATAAATAACTAAAATAGAGATAATAAGTAAAATAGAGGCCAGTTAAGGGAAAGATAGCAGGCTGAAATGAATTGCAGAGATTGCATTAATCTTAATACATATCGCAGGGCCACGGTCTTGTTCCTGTAATGTGAGGGTTTTGTCTTTAGCCAAGGCTGTGAGAGGTTTCCTGCTCTAAAGTTGACACAGTCAGGAAAAACTGTCTGACTGTACACTTAGTGCCTTTAAAGAAGTAGGCCTACCCTAAGATGAATATCAAGGTCTCTTTTACCCTATAGGTAATTCTGTTCATACTTGTTGGCTAATGCTATATGTTGAAAATTGTTAAGGGGGATGGTGAGTCACAGAGTGATGCATAATTAACGTTCTTCTGCAGGCAACAAGTTTTTCCAACCACTCTCATTCTGACTCACTGTATGGATTGAACAGCATGTATTACCTATATGTCAAATAAATTTATGCCAAAGAATTTTAAAAGTCTTAAAAAAAAAAAAAAAGCAGCACAGTGTGTGCTGAATACATTCGTAATTGAAACTGCTCAGAATATATTTAGAGCCAGTCAAAGCACGCTTTGTGCTCAGCAAAGTGGCTCAGATAACTGATGGGTTTGGTTCTTTGAACAAATGCAGCAGCTGTAACATTATGGTGGGAAGGGAAGTCAGTCAGGGCAGTCAGAGCCCTTCCCAGGAGGCCTGCCCACTGCTGCCTCTGTTGATGGGTTGCTATGGATTGTTGATCTAGACAGAACCGCATTTACTGACTGATGTCATGCATTCAGTATCTGTCTGACAGGGGAATAAAAATATTCTTCTCCTTAATCCCTGCTTTAAAATCTGTCTTGCACACTATAATCTGCATTATTTTCACATAGTTTTGTTTTTTTTAATCTAGAAATAAACATTTTGTTATTGCTCCTGCAGTGATCCTGATCCATGCCTCCCTGAGACTGCGCAACATGAAGAACAGGCTGGAGAACAAGATTGAGGGTGTCGGGCTGAAGAAGTCACCCATGGGCATCATCCTGGACCTACTGGATCAACAAGAGGAGAGAATGAACAAGATTCAGGATTTCATTGAAAGCAAACTTAAGGAGTAAGGGGTCGAGAGTGTGCCAACAAGTGTCAGCCTCATACAAAATGGAATCATGTTTCTGTAGCACCATCCCAAGTGTCCAGTTTGTATCACTCCTATAAAATTATTGATGTTTGCATTCCCATACTTATCATCCAGACTTGATTTTGTGTTATGTTTTACTTTATTCCCTTTTACATTTGTTAATACACCCTATTTAAAGTCTATAGAGTGGTTTACATTAACGAGATTTGCACAGTCACTGCGTTGTTTGGATGTTGAGAGGCACTGGGCACAGTTACCAAAGGTTTGAGCATTCCTGTGTACATCCCGTGTCCCAAAACATTGCTAAACCAAACCCAATACACAATTCCATTCTTGAGCTGCATTTCTGTCAGCTGATGACAGTGCACTTCGTTCTATATGATGATCTTCAGAGACAGTGTATTTTTTCCATCAAAACAAAGGTGCATGTGAGAATGCAATATTTATTGCACCTTGACGCAATTAGATATAAACGTAGCTTGAAAAGATTACTAATTCTGCCTGTACTAAAATAAAAAAAATCAGATCCATTCAGTTTGCTACCTCAAAATGTTTGAGTATATAGTATAATTTTCTTATCACCAAATTCTCTAGATAGTGCCCCACTACTCATTAAACTATTAATTGCTAATCAAACAGCAATAACTCCCATCTTGTCACTTCAAGATCTGTGTGAAAAAGGTATCTTTAGATTGGATTGGTTCTGATCTGAGACCAGTTTGCCTCAAGAGTTGATAGGTCATGAAGGAGTTCAAAAAGATGTGTGCATATGGTTCCTGAACATACAGGTTGGCTTGAGTAAATACCCTCTGATCACAGCTATGCAATACTGAAAAATGAATGGCAAGTGCAGCTTTATTATTGTTATTATGTCATGATGTGTACATGTCTGTCTTTTTTTTTTTTTTTTTTTTTTTTTTTTAAAAGCATCTGCAAGTTTGCAGAAATT
>OMKZ01026016.1:94183-118785 GCA_900302535.1 Neoniphon sammara
CTTTGTCATGTGATGGAAAGCAGTTGTAAGACAGGTGCCCTCGGTTCATTCTCGGCGAGGGGCAGCAGTTGCCTGTGTGAGCGCGAGTGGGAAGCGTGTGTGGATTTCCTTTTTTTTTTTTTTTTTCTTTTTTTTTTTTTTTTTTTTTTTTTTTTTTTTTTTTTTTACTTATTTTTAAAGCATCTGCAAGTTTGCAGAAATTGTAAATGGGTGCAATTTTCAAAGCATATAATTTGGCACAAATTTATTTATCAACAGAAGTTAAAAGCATCATAGTACCCCCTTATACTATCAACTATGGAACTATAATGTTATCATTTTGTATTAGGATCCAATCCACCATTTCTCCTCTTAAAAAAAAGGAAACCTATCATCTGTAATGTTAACTGTACATTTTGTATTGTTAATCTTGATAGTAGGTGCAGATGCAGTTCCTCTTGCTTTGACACATGCACATTAACTGCATTTTGTGCATGCTAATTTCACAACTGGTGGTTCAGAGAGAATGTCTATATGGATGCCATATTATCTATGTTTTTATGTGACTTGTTTTTCATTCTTGAGTAGTGATGAGAAAACCACAGAACTGGAAGCAACACACTGCTGTCCACTATGATAATAAAGTTGACCTTATTTATGAAGCAAAGTCTTTTTCCAATGACGTGTTAAAGTGAATATGGATGTACTGTATTGTTTTATCACAGAATATATGAGTTGGTCTGACTTGGTTGGTGTGTATTATTCTGTGAAATAAGTAGTAAGGTATAGGCTAAATTATACATGCAACCATTGAAAAACCCATCCAGAATCACTCCTCTACATTATTAAGTATTCAATTCAGTTCAATTCAATAACCTGTAAGATACACTCATTTTTCATGATTCTAATATGTGATGCCAATGCTCTAACAAAGCTTCCGTTATATTACATAACTATGAAAATGTCTCCCTGTGCAAAAAATAATAGTTTGCCTCATTTGCATACAACCAATTGCAAAAAGGGCAAAAGTGACAGAGAGCAACAAGGACAACTTTCAGGCGAAACATTTCCTACGGTGAGACAGGTAGCACCATAGTGTGGTATTGCATTGACAGCACATAACTGATAAATTTCATACTATTTGAGGATAGTGGGCAATTAAAGTGCTTTGTGGACAAAATTATAACATTGTTACCAAACAGATCCTCCATATTTTGGAGATACTGAATAATGAACAGGTAATGATTTTCAATTTCAAAATGGACCATTGCCAATGTATTTTGGCAATGATGTGTCTTGCCTTTATTATTGTGACTTTCCAAAGAAAAAAACATTGAAATATATTACAAAGTTGGAACAAGATCCACTAAATATTTTTCACATGTAATGGCTATTTAATTCACTCTTGATTTGTGCAATTCCACAGTGCCAGAGTTCAAATATACAAACACACAGCATGTTATTTATTATTACTTTTTTAGATAAAATCAAAATATAAGAGTCTGAGGAGTAGGTTAAACATTCAATGAACAAACACAGTGTTGAATACTTCTTTCTCAGAGGAGACTGGTTTCACTTGATTCCAGTACTTTAGGGAGTGGCACCTACAAGGAGAAAAAATGGAAAAGAATTTGTCAGGTGGCTTGGATTTCTAGCGAAGCATATATGATATCAAGTCATGTAAGATACAGGTCTATGACACCATTTGATTCCTCAGGCAACTGTTGGTAAGTTGAACAACTGATAAACTGAATGCCTATTTATGAACTCAGGGAACAACGTGAGTAATGATTTCTCAATAATACTTTGAGATACTGAAGTACTTACAGATTTGAGATAGGCCACATTGCTCTGTTTGATATCATTTAGGAGACGATCACGGGGCGTAAGGTCAACCTTTGGTGGCTGTCGTCTCCGAGGGATAGGCTTCAAAGTCTTAATCACGTCCTTCAGGTTGGCTTTTTCTTCGCTCATCTCTCCACTGCTTGTGTCCTTCACTCTGGATGTCTTCCTCAGTTGGAAACTGGCCCTCTCCTGTGTCCTGTCTTCCCTCGGGTCCAGCTCAAGGAAAGGGTCGCGTTTCTTGGGAGTCCTCTTCAGCTGGATGTCCCGTAATGAGTTTGCTGGTTCGGCGGTGGGTGGCTTTGGAATGCTGTTGTTTGAAATGTGTTTGAGCTGCTTTTGAGGCTGTGGCTCTTCTTGAGGTACAGCACTCAGTTCTGAAGACGGCGGGACAAGACCATGCTTCTCCAAGAGTTCCAACGGGGGTACGTACCCGAGCATCTCAAGCAAACCAGGGGGCAGGTTTAGACTGTTCTCATACATCTGCATAACCTTTCTCTGCTCCTTCAGTTGCTGCTGCTTCTGCTCTTCCTTCCTCAGCTGTCTCTGACGATCCAGGTTCCTGGTCAAAAGGTTGGTCACCACCATTCTGGGCCCCGGCTGCTCAAAGTGGTAGCCCATCTTCAACAGGGTGTTGTTGGCCTTGAGCAGGCGTGAGATCTCCATCTCTGCATGATGACCCAGCATGTGCCTCTGGTTATGGAAGCGCAGCTCTGTGAGAGTCTCATTGAACTGGAGGCAGCGTATGATGGCAACAATTCCCTTTCCTGTTATGAAGTTGGACTCAATATTCAAAGTGGTAATGCTACGATTCTCTCGTAGCATGTTGGCCACGTTGAAAGCAATGTTTTCATCTACGCCAGTGTTGGCTATACTAAAGGTTTTCACATACTTGTTCTTCTTCAAGGCATTGACATAGTCTAAGAGCATCTCTTTGGGAATATTCTCTATGTTGTTGAGGTTTACCTCAGTGACAGACGGGTTGTTTTTCCGTATCTTGTCAAGTGTTGATTCCAAGTTCGTCTCATTTCCTGATGGTCTTGATGTCATTTTCATACCACCAAGTGCCAGCTGTGGGATTTTCAATTTGCTTATTTTCCTCTCTTCTTTTTCTGGGAGCTTTTCATTGGTTTCATTTACCATAGGCTCATTTGGAGCAGAGGATCCTGTGAGAGGGATAGTGTCTGTAGTCTTAGTTTCCTCTTTATCTTGACTTGGTGATGTGCTGTTTTTTGGGTCCAAGCTCTCAGCCTGTTTCTTCTCCTTTATCTCTGAAGTGGACTGACTGTTGTTGGTAGCATTATGTGCCACTTTTTCTGTGTTTTTACTTGAAGGATCCAGATTTTCCTCTGTATTTTTTGGTTCATCCATGTTCTCAGGTAATTTTACCTCTTTCTTATCTTTCACTTCTACCCCCTGCCCTTTCTCCTCCTCCTCCTCCTCTTCCTCATCCACCTCAACCTCTTCAGTTATTTCCTCAATGATCTCCTCTATAATTTCCTCTCCATCTGCACCATCTCCGTCAATCACTTCATCTATCACTTCATAAACGTATTCCACATCTTCAGCATTTTCTTCCTTTTCCCTCTTTTCATCTTCATCTCTCAAAGTTTTCTGATGAGGACAAACCAGAATAGCATCAAAGTTAGAACTGGTGTGTCATAAACACAATTTAAAATGTCACACTGTTAATTGAATACAACTAGTTTTCATTGTACATGTACAATAACTATTCAGTATTGACAGCTTGGTCTGACACATCAGTGCCCTCTTACTTCACTAGGCAGCAGAGTAGCAGGCACCCTCTCTTCCTCAAGCATACGTTTGGACTCTTTCTCCCAGTAGAGGTAGTCAACCAGGGACCGGTGATCAAATGTCCCTGTCGGAGGCTTCTCTGTCTGGTCCTTTTGTCTCTGTCCTACCGGTACTCTCTCATCTGGGGCAATAATAACATCCATCTCACTCTGGAGCTCCTTAAGCTCCTCAGGCGACAGCATGGCAAGCAGCTCATCTTCATCAATGTCTTCTTCATTGATATCTTCCATGTCTCTAACGTTTGACATAGTAGTGCTCTGTAGATTCTTGCTTCTATTGATGTCAAAAGGAAGGAAATTTTCTGTCCAAATTGATTAAGCCTCTGACTTTGACGGCTTCTGACTGACTTCAGCTAGTAAATGGCTTGCTCCTGCCTCATGTGCAGGCTAAAATTAAACCCTCAGAACCGCATGGAAGATATTTAAGGCACACGCAGGGGCAAGACATACTAACATTCTTTTTTGAGCCACCTCTCTCAGCTGGTCCAGCCGTCATGATCTTTCCAGATGACAGTTGCTTTTGGCAAAGTGTGTGATTGACAGCGCCAGGTGGGCTGTTTTCATAGGTTTGCAAAGGGGTAAAGTCTCCAGTACACACAGAGCTCCACCCGATCTCCCAGAGTTCCCTGGAAGACACACGGCAGCCTTTGAAATGCTACACAACAGCAAAACAGCTGAAATAAAGCCAGATGAAATAATTTGCCTTGTGGGGAAACACTACTCTCAGTTGGAGAGGAGGTATTTTTTCTGTATGACCTTTTGTAGATCACAATGCCAAGCAAACACACATAAATCTCAGAAATAGCTTTCAGTTGGTACATTGAAAGTACGTTTTAAGTTGCATATTGTAAGAACAAACTCAGGCTCAAAAAGGATTTACAAAACAAAATCAGAGCCTGTTGATGATAAAGAAATCACACAATATGCAAATGTGTGTGTCACACAAGTATTTATTCATGTCCTTGCTTGAATGAAAAACATTTTATGACAATGCCTAACAACATGTAACTACACACCAACTGTACAAATATGTGAGGAAACAAAAGAATATGGTTTTAGGGCAGTGGTCTTTTGATATAAAAAGGCTGAGGTTCTTAGTAAAAATGGATATTCTCAACATGCATTTTAAAACACAGTACGGCACTAACAAAGACAATGGATCTATAAACAATATTGACACTGACATTCTGATTCAAAGTTAAGAGAAAGGAAGAAATGTGAATTCAATGAATACAGTCTGCTGTAATGCATGGTAAATTCTTTTTTTTTTTTTTTTTTGTCATGTCACATTTGTGAACATTTTCAACCTTTGTGTCCAGTTTTGAATGTTATGTTCAAAACTTTTTTTTTAATCACATTTTACTGAGACTAAAATCGTGGAAATCATTTTTACACTATCACCTACCATTTTGTATAAGGCAATAGCTAGTTCTTTTTAAAATACAGTAAGTTGGATTCACCAACTACAGTACAAATGTGTGGAGTGTTGCTTCTTTTTACTTAAATCCAATATGGTTGTGCAACACCTTACAGTATATTTTGTGACTTTTGCCGCATTCTCATCTGCCTGTATGATCCATCCAATCCAAGGCACATGGTAAAGTCATTCAAGAGTGTCATCAATGTGTTCAGAGGTTACTTTAACATGAGGACTGCATACATCTAAACTCCACCCTGACTTGACAGGCAGAGCATCTCCTGGGTTTTGGAGTTATGGCAGCGAGAATTTAGTGTACAACAGCCTATGTTTCAACTTCACCATCCCCTTCATGTGCTATTGTCCATGGCTTTATTTGTGCCGGTGTTTGGTTTGGTCCTCTTCAGCGGATGCTCATGTAACTTCTGTCCAGGTCAAATCTATATGGGAAGAATACATGAGTCAAAGGTGGTTATGAGAAAAGGCACACATGACCGAGCCTTAAGCTAGAGTGTCTTTTGATTTCAGCATGAAAATGGAAATGCAATGCACAATTTAATATACATTTTGTGAGGCACACCACTTGATTTGGGCATCAAATGATAAATGATGAAGGCCAACATGCTACTTTCTACTTGCTAGTCAGATACACTCAAGCATGTCCTTGCCTAGAGGTGCTTAAGGTGCTTCATCAACATGAGAACTGAAAAGATTTTGATAAAATGCAACAAAACAAAAACGTGGCTGAAAAAACACCTCAGTTCATTGATATCACAGCAGTAAACCAGCAGATGACAGCATGAAAACGTGTATTTGAAAACAGGTAGATCTCATTAAATGATGAGTGCTAACAAAGTGACACACCAATGGAGATGGACTCTGAAAATAAAGATGATCGGTGCCACGACACAACAGCCTGTTTGCTGGATCTCACCCTTAAGTGCTAGAAAGGTTGTCTGATGGTTCATCTGTACTAGAGGCCTCAGCACCAACCACCTCAACTGAATCTGATTTGTTATGCATTGTGTCAGACTTCGACATTTTGCTTTCCGGAGAAAATCTGCACACATAAACATTAACAGCAAGTTAGGAGGAAGGAAGGAAGGAAGGAAGTGAAGGATGGAACAAAGGAAGGAGGAGAACCAAACATCCCAGGAGCCAAACATTAGTTTCAGGTCACACAAGCAGAGCAAAATAACATGTGCCATAATGAGGATAAATCCCTTTCAAGCAAATAGAGAAAAATATAATCATAAAGTATCATTTAGAGGCAGAGAAGGACACAAAAGAGAGAGAGAAGGACGCAAAACAAAGGCCTCAACGTATTACTGCTGCAGCAAGCATGCATGCAAAGGAAACGGTGGTATTTGACAATACATTAATATCTACTATATCTTTAAGACAGCAATCAGCATTTTATCCTAAATCCCATTAATTATTGAATTGTGGCTCAGTGATCATCTGTGAGCATTTTAAACTTCCACTGACTTCCCTTCCACAGCTTCAGCTTAGAGATTTCATGAACCGCAGCCAATAATGAAGCCTTCACCTGCTGTGTGTGGGACTGCGGCTGTATGGAGCACCGGGAGCTCCATGGTGAGGGTGCTGAGGTGTGTCGGGCGAATCGTACTCTGCTAGGCCCACCGCCAGCTGGTTGCGCCAGTTCCCCGTGCTTGCCACTGAGGACACTACAAACAAAGAAAAAAAAAAAGCAAAAACACACAGGTAATGTTAGTGTATAAGTCTAACGTAATTCCGTAAGTGTTGTTATTGGAAACAGTCTTAAGTCTACCTTAACGTCAACGCTTGGTTCACTATTGCAAAACAAACAATTACACCTCACAGAATGGCATTATTACAGCAATATGTTATTACAGTACTGTTATTTGCACAGCTTTACATGCAAACTTTACATTCCTTATTTTTTTATATATTTTTGACTGTTTTCACTGTTTTTGAAGGCCAATAGCAATACCAATAAAAAAATTACAAGTTCTCTCTTTGTCCCACACATTTTTGTTCTTGGCAGAGCAGTAAAGCCTCTGAACCAGCATTTACACCATCATGTGTCACCAAAACTCAATATTGGAATCCATAGTAATTAAATTCTCTAAGGTGGTTTAGCAGCTTCTTACAGCAGAGTGACTCATCACACCTAAATGCATAATTGAGTAATTTAATGAATAAATAAAATGCATAAAGTAATCACACGCTGACTGTTTTTATGTGGCTGTGTTCAGAGAGGAACCTCCATCATACTGGCAGTGAATGATTTGCTGTTATTAAAAGGTTAATATCAGCCTAATGCATAATGTCTAACTCTAGTTAAAAAAATAAGATTTTATGAAATATTACCATTCTTAAAAAATCTTAAAGGCAATAAATAAATATACATGATGAAATTATCATCTTTTTTTATTTAGCAATTTGACCTCTGTGAAATATTTTTTTTCTCATTTGACCCACTGCATGCCTGACTGAGATTCTCCCTTATTCTCATTGAGGGTCTAAGTCGCGGGGATGTTGTCTGGGCATTGTGAAGACCTTCGAGGCTGCAGCGGTGATTAAAGGCTATGCGAACAAAACCCGACTTGACTTTTCCACGTGCTCATGAACAGTGTCTTACCTGAGGAGTAGGACGTGGCTCGACTGGAGTGGCTGAACGGAGCTGGCATGGTCTGGTAGCCCAGGCTGAGCTGGGAGCCACTGTCGTAGTCGTAGCCGGCCAGCACTCCTCTCCCTCCCTCCTTGTGCCCCCCGCTGCGGTGGTACCAGCCCCTCAGATGCTCTGCCACCAGGGCCTTCTGCATGCTCTTTGCCAGCAGCTCATTCCTGGGCCCCTGCCTGCTCCGCGGTGGCCTCATGGTGGCGTAGGGGTTCTGGGAAAGACCATCTGTCCGATCACTGTTGTAGTGCCTGTATCTGTCATGTCCGTGATAGCCATTCATTTGGTAGGAAGGATTGACGTTGTAGTGGCCCTCAACCTCGTTCTCATACATGTAGGCACCGTTAGCGTAAGGCTCCATGTCCGGACAGGGGTAGCCGGCTACATAGTAGGCACTGGGTGCATAATGTGCTGGGGTCTCGTATACGTAACTACAACCAGAAGGGTGCTGGACCAAATTGGGCATACTTCCCGTATTCCCATACACTTCCACTCTCCTGTGTAGACGATGCATGTTTGGGGTCCGGGAGTCCAGCGTACTGTATTGAGAGTTGGCTGCTCCACAATAGTCCAGACTGGACTGACTGGTGTAGGAGGAACAGTCCTCCAGGGCCTCTGTGCTGTTGCTGCGGTGGGCTGGTGACAAGATAAAGACAGGCTTCTCTGAGTCGGTTTCTTTTCTTAGCCGAGGCTGTGACTCCAGACTTCCACTGCGATGCCTGAAGCAATGAGAGGACCCCTCTGACCTGGGGAAGGGATATCACTCATTATGTTAAAATTCATATCTGAGGAATGAAAGCAAGTAGTAAGAATCAGGGTTTTTTTGGGTGAAAGGTTAGATTAAAGATGCATTATGAAAAAGTGCCATGGCTCAGCTGAAGTAGGACTGTTTAGACTCAACTGACAAAAAATACTGAATAAGAATGAAATTTTATGATTGTACATGGTTCTTATTGTCAGCTCAACTTTGATAAATTGTCCGTACTTCAATCGACCCTCAATTATGCATAGTGCACCTTTAGATCTGGGGATTAGGGAGAGGCGGGGATCAGTTGGGGTGAGATTACTGTAGGTGAGAAGGGAAGAAACTGGTTTAGCAGTGATCACACCTGAGCTGGCTGCTGCTGTAGGCATTGCGGGTCATAACCGGGGTGGGAGGCATGCTGCGTGGATCTCTAGGGGGTCTGGGAAGGGTTTTATAGGGGCTACTGTGCGTGGAGGAGACATCTCTTGGGTTCTGGTAGTAGTGGGAAGACTCCTGGCCTTCCAAAGCTAATCTGAAAGGGTGTGGTAACAGGGAGAGGATCGACAAAAAAGCATGACAGGTGAGGAAAGGAATGAGGCTGCAAATGTGACACTGCAAACATTCTGGGTGCTGCCAAAACATAACATCATTGCTTCATTCCAAAAACAGAAAAAATAAAAAGACGTTGTGAGACAAGTGGTGCTTTCAACTTAGTGTGCAGTTGGTGAATGGAAAGGAGCAGCGATCTGTGTCTTCACCTGCTGAGGTTCTTGTGGTGGTGATTTTCCCTTGGTGATCCCTGTCTGTCCACATCAGATTCAGCCCCCAGGGAACGCATTGGACTGAGCTGAGGCGAGCCCTGAACCGACCGAGACCGTGGCCTCTGACTGGCACTGTCTGAGTCATCTGCATCAGAGAGAGCCAAGGCTGAAAATACTGACTTTTTGTTGCATATAGTATAACCAATAGTCAGATCATCTTTCAGTGCGCCAAAATGTGCGTTTGCCTCACCATCATCCATGGGTAGACTAGACAGGGAGCTGCAGTCTGAGCGGACGAGTTCATCTGGAGAAAGAGACGAAATTCAACTCAACTGCATCTTCACTCTGAATAAAGCTCGGCTGTTAACCCAGCCACACAGACAGGTCTTGCCAGTATTGTGACTGCCAACTTGGATCATACCTGCAATGATCACTGAGGCTCGCTGAGTAGGCTTTTTCCCCATCTTGATTCTGTACTGGTTCATTTCGTCCTCTATCTGCTGGAGCTTGTGCATGGCATCCAAGCAGTTCCTCCTCCTCTTCTTCTTGACCGTTTTACACAGTTCTGCCTCATTGGCCAGCTTCTTAGCTGCCTCCACGATCTTTTGCTGCAGAGCGAACCTGCTCTCCAGGTTCCTTAGGTAAGGGTCCTGCATAAGGAAAATAAGCAGCACATCCTCAGAGATAATATTAAGCGGAAGTTTTCAGTATCATTGAATTAAATCAGACAATAGCTGCTATTGATTTCATTATTTAGAATTAGTTGCAGAATAAATTAGGACTTCATGTCAATCAGACCTTATTTAGGCCCTATTAATATAATAACTAAATATTTGAAATACTGTAATGCTACTAATGGGACTTAATGTCTGTTTATACTGCAAATTAGAAGCTCAGTGTGCTAACACTCAGGAAAGAAAAAACATTAACATATTAAACACAGTTCTACACAGAGGACAACAAGACAGGAACTGCTACTTCATTCTATTATACTGCACCAGTCATATACAAACCTCATTGTAGGGGAAAAGGTCATCCAACTTGAAAGCAGTGCCAATTCGTCGCCTGACTTGCGGGGGTCTTTCCCCCGCAGACAGGGGATACTCCTTTGGCAGCTTGCCCGTAAGCTCCTGAACACACAAAACAAAGCTGTTAGACACTTAACTGAACTGCAAATAACCAGAGAAACCAGTGCTCAGTTGGCCACACAGCAACACAGTTTAACAGAAGTGGTACAGCTGACTGAATCTGGCTGCTTAGGGAAAGACTTATAAAAGCTTTATGCTACAAGCTCTAGTCAAGCAAAATATCCACGTCGAGAGCTAGCGCAACACAAAGTGATTTCTCACCGCCTCTCTCAGGCAAATCTTCTTCAGCTCTTTTGTTTTCTTGGCCAAAATTTCTTGGATCTCTTGCTCCTTTTTCCTCAGCTCAGAGATCTTCTCTTTCTTCTGCTCTTCACTCACTTCTGAATCTGCAGAACCTGTGCAAAGTACATCCTTACTATTTTGTCCATTGATGCATGTGCAGTGAGTATATTCAAACATAATGGTGTTGTGTTCATATCACAGAAAGCCACAAGATGGTGAATTCACTCTCTTGTTTGGTGCCTTTATTCATGAATTCACACAATTCACAGCTCAGTGTGAGTACATGGCACTGGCCCTGTGAATGTTACTTAACAACACAAACATGAACTAAAAAAAAATAATGACACTTGCTATGCAAACTGAAACAATCCTGACCAACCTGTTGATACCAGGCTCCCATTGCTGGCTGTTATGAGGTTATTCTTCAACCCTGTGTCTCCCAGTCTGGTAATTTTGGATCCTGCATGCTCTGTGAGATCCATGGCAATTTCCTCCAAACTTCTTGATGCGCCTAATTTCGCCTAAAGGGATGACAAACCACATGGTGGGAACTTAGTTTTACTAGGTGAAAAAATGCGGTTTGCTTGTCAAGTAACATGATGTCATTGAAATTCTTACTTTGCTTTGCTTTCTGTCCAAGTAGAACTGGTGCTGACTAATAGCCATGACCCAAATGGTTTTGATCAGAGAATGGCTGGCATACCACGTGTGGATGAGAAGGCCTGTCTGCCCAAATGTGCGCTTGGTCACAGCCCTCCTGTTGACAGGAATGCACCAGGAAAGAAGTTGGAGGTTGAGTTCAATCAGTTCAGTGTTTTTTTCTTTTTTTGTTTTTTTTGTTTGTTTTTTTTCAGAGGCTGAGCAATGTTAAGAGCAACAAAAATTTGAAAAAAATCAGTTTGAAGGAGGAGCCAAAGTAAGGATTATAAAACATGCTTCAAACAAAGAATCACCTGTGTGGGTCATTAACCTCTACAGCAAATTTTTTCTCTCGAAAGTACAGGTTTTCAAGCTGCTTCCACTGGTACAGCTGAGAATAAAAATGGGAAAAAAACAACAATAACTGATTAGAGAAATGGCTTTGTACTCTATAATGTGAAATACTTATAAACTAAATGACAGTGAAATAATGAAAAGGTGTCCATCACAGGTGAGCTGGTGCAGTTCTAGAAATGCTGGTTTTAAATTCAGAAATCCAGAAATAAATTCAGAAATGCTTCGGAATATTCCTGTAAATCTAGAATTGACCGCAATACTATGCTATGAGCGTCTTGACTGACATCAAATAAACCATAATAAAAAAAATAAATAGTGATAGTACAATAGCGCAGGTGTTTTTGGCTAGCATACCTGAACCACAGTCATTAAAAAAAACCAGGCTGTAACATGAACTGTCATTACAGTGTGGGCTGCCTGTCATGCCAAGTCTGCAATAATGCAGGTGTTAGAGGGGAGAAGAATGCCACAAGGGGACATTATACAAAGACTCATTGCAATATACACCACGGTCCATGGCTCATCACATCACTGCCTGTATCACCAGGTGCTCACCGGCTGCAGCCAGATATGAAGAATCTATTTCAGTCAGTGACTCACTGAATGTCTGGACGTGGTCTGAACGAGACAAGCCCATGGGCAGCCACGGAGGTAATGGTTATACAGACAGCACAGAGAAATTGGTTGGATGGTGTTATGGTATGACACGCGGACACTTTACAGAATCATTTGTATGACTTTCAATAGCAACCATGAAGTATGGATGAGCCAACATTTATCCAGTTTTATACATAAAAATCTGATTTCAAATATTAATGTTGATGACACATGTAAAATTCAACATTTCAACACAACATAGAAATAAATTTTTAAAAATATGTTTTATAGTGCCATAGCTTCGTCTACTTGCGGTGTTTCTTTCAAGGTAAAACAAAATAATAAGAATCGTAGCATCCAGCCTTACCAGTTGATGTATACGACTTCACAAGCCTCGCTTCCTAAGCTGCTGTTTTAATCCTCCCAGGCTAGTTGCTCTCAATACAAACGCATACTTTCTGCTGTCTCCTGTCAGCTAACGTGTCTCCTCAGGTACTGTGAGAACACGCAGGATAACGCCCAGATCCAGCCCCTTTTCCCTTTGACATCACCAACTCACTCCCTCTCCTCCTCTCCACAACAAACTGCTGTTTGCCACAGGCCCTTTTTACATAATTTTGAACCATGGCAGGAACAGATGGATCAAGCGATGTAGGACAGAAGTTTGGACCAGGGAAACCGCTGTCAGTAAACTGTTTCGATCTAAACTGGGCTGAGCTTTCCAACACTTTGATAACAAGACTCATTTCTCCGCTCAGCTTCACAAGCACATAGTGCATGTTGTACCCAACATAGCTGACGGATCACTCACATGGGTGTTTCTTCTATCAGCTCACTAGTTACAATAACACACGAAACAAGGAACAAGAAAAGCAGGTTCACTCCTCGTATATATAATTATCAAACACTACATTTAAAATTCAAATGCTCCACGCCACGTTTTTATCTGGAAAAAAAAATCTGCTAAGACATACAGAGTTCATACTTTCAAGAATCATGTTTATCACAATAACATAACAGACTGACATTTTTCCTTCGACTTCTCCAGCCCGGTCCGCTGCAGCTGAGTTGGAAGCCCAACCCTTGTTAGAGTGGAATTGATGATGCATGTATAAGAGCTGGTGAATCACCATGATATGTGCAACAAAAGCAACCCTCATGCCCTGTTCAATCATGTTCACACTCCTCCAGTACACGAGCGAAGCGGAAATACAGACAGACAGAGAGACATTTTAGAGACTGATCTGCATTATAACTGCATAGTTACCTTTCTTGGTTTCAATTTGTCCTGCAAATCATATTGTCCGATTCCTTTATAGCTGATTCCAAGCCACCACGGGATCCCTTGTTTGTCCTGTGAAGCAAGAGCATACTTTGGTGGCTGACTCAAAATCAGTGGGCAACAGCTGTCATTTTCCATGAATCAGTGCAGAGGCCTTACCTTAACTTCGTAATAATGAACACCATACGTGGGCAATGATTCCACTAAAGTCAGATACCTAAAATGAAAACAATTTTTATAAACCCAACCAGCTGTTTTGAGAACATCTGCATGTGGTTTACATTGGAATCAAAAGCCGGTGCTCTAAAAGAGAGAATGTGATATCTCGCAAGATGCGTGTTCACTTCAGTGAATCACAGTGATTCACTGGGCGGCCAGCAACCAGAGCGGGTATTGATTTCTAACAGAAGATGAGAAAATGAGCGCCAGAGAGAGAGAGAGAAAGAGCTCTGGTGGAGGTGAGAGAAAGATTTATGAAGTCGAAGGTGAAATAACGTTCCCTGTCTGATGACTTGTGGTGAACTGGCTGCTCTGAGTACACTTATTGTTTTTCCAGTACTCACCGCACAATGGCCTGCCCACGGGAGACTCCTTTCAGCTGTTTGTAGTATTCGATGACTCGATCCTCACTGTAATGTCACATGAAGAAAACACCTTTACACTCTTAACAGTTGTGCATCATCGCAGCATCGTGCACAGTGCTGCATACGTGACCATTATAAAACCTGTGAACTTTTTCACTTGACACATTCAATATTTCCAATAACTATACCAGTATGCAAGTGATGGATGTTCCTTGAGCACTTTGGTAGGAAGAGTTGGAAGCTTCTTTAGGTCAGTTCTGGTGTTTTCATCACTGAAACAGAAAAAATTGTGACAAACAAGACTTTGAGGTTGAGCTAGCAATATACAGTAGGGACATGGCATGCAACAATGCAGTTTTTCTGCATCATTCAAGTGGCTCAGCTTTGAAAAATATGTAAATAATCTCTCCTTCAGCTCGGCTATGTGCAAAGAAGCCACAGATACTTTATCCCGAGCTCAAAAAGGGCCTTTATAAAGAATCTGCTATAATGAACAAAGATGGCTGTATTCTCAAACAATCTCACTCCTTCAGCTGGTAAAAGCCAGGTGCCAACATGCACAAATATCTGCGGTATTCCCTCCATGAATACTATATGAACAATTCTTAAAGGCAGCTCTGTTAAACACAATTATGTCTGCAGTGTTAAGTCATCTCGACCATGCAATATATGGTTTCTGTCAGCACTATGAGATTCATTAGTTGACTGGTGTAAGCCTTTCAGCACTCTGTGGTTGCCCTCACACAACACTGCTATTGATTTTTGTTTTCTGGACTCTGTAGGAACAAAATGAACTATTGAATAGTTTTGTTAAATGCTCATTATTAACTTCCCATGTTGCAGTTAAATACCTCTTACCTAAATGATAATATGCTCTTACCTTGTGTAGTCTCCCTTAGCCTCCTAGTGACAAGAAATATATATGCTATTAGATTGCAAGCTTTTATGTTGGTATAGCTGCAGCAATTGATGTAGTCATGCCAGGCAATCAAAAAGCACTAACCTGCAAAGCATTTGCAGCTAATTTGAAGACATTTTCACTTTCCACTTCTATAATCCCCTGAGATATAAAAGTGCAAGAGAATAAAACATAAATAGAGTGCAGAAAAGCTGTTCCACTGTATTATGAGGGAGACGTTCTACATCACAAGACAGTATCTGCTTTGTTTTGATGACTAACCTACAATATTCTCGAAATAAACCCTGTGCAAGTCTGGCTTTCTCGACTGCTCGCCTGACATTCCAGCCGGCAGAGAGCAAACATTGCCCTGCAGCCACTGTCTGCCTGAGCTGAGGGCTGAGGGATTGCTTCGAGGGGCCAGAGACAGTGAATCATTAGCGACTCCCTGACCTTCTGACAAATCAAGACTAGCAGAGTGATTCTTCATTGTTCCAAAAATGAGACCACAAACACTTACATTGTAGACAGCAGACTTTGCATTCAGGAAGAACAGCTCCACCGTTATGATGTCCTTCAGCTGGGTTATGTTTTCTATGTAAAACCTACAAATTATCAAAGCAAAAGCATACAGAACATATTCAAAATTAAATTATGAGACAAATTTTCACTTTCTTTTTGTTAAAAAATGTGTCATTAATTATATATAGGACGATGTAAAACCAGGTGCTACACAAAGGGTCATAATACCCTGAGCTTGAGCTTTTCTCTGCCTACTATGTAATATTGAAAAGTGTAAGCAGCATGAGGAATGGTGGGAAAGGGGAGGGGTGGCTGACTGGGAAAAAAAATGTAGTGTGTATGATACAAATCTGTAAACCACCACCAAAAACAATAAGCCACAATTTGCACAAAAAACAAAACAAAGCTTGTGATGCATTGTCAAGATTGTGACCAGGATGGATACAATTGCCATGAACACTGATCAACATCTGCAAAAAATAAAAAATAAATAAAAATCAAAAATAAATTCTCGGTCAGGACAGGGCTGCTCCCTGCTGGAGGGCATGTGCTTTGCATGTGGAAGGGAAGACATACCTGACCAGGAAGTTGAGGGCTATGGGCCCAGCCTTCTTTGTGAAGTCATGTTCAAGAACTCTGCGGTCCATCTGCAGCCACTTACACTGACCACTGCAAGAGCAAACACACTGGAGTGTAAGATGAATGCACAAACACACACACACACACACTCATATGCAAGGAACTGTAAACACAAACTGAACAGTTTACATACTTGTCATCAACAAAAGTTAATCCGAAGAATTCCTTCTCTTTGAGGTTGAAATGGGAGGACACCAAGTCGAGCAGTTCGCGTGACAGCAGCTTAGGCTGTGGAGCAGGATTTATATTTCAGCATCAGCTATTTAGTAGGAAACCTCCTACAGTGTAAGATCAGCTATGAAGCAGCACCTATGGAGTGCTGTTTCAGGGACTGAGTGTTTTGCTCAATGACACTTATCAGCAGGGCAGATGCTTGGGACTTGAACCCAGTTGAAGGGCAGTCTCCATGATGACTAACACAACCTGTGCTGAATCATCTACTATGGTGGAAAAAAATAAAAATAAATAAATAATAAAAACTCCTAACCCTGCCTCTTTGTAAATTGCTAGAATAATTCCTACTGAATCCATACAACATATCTCATCTCATCACATAAATGTTGCTGTCACACTATCACTTTGGCGTCAGGCGCCATCATACCTGAACCAGCAGCTCCAGCTTCCTGTCATCCAGCAGCTGCACTTGGCACACCCTGCCCTCTGTCATCTACAATCAGAGGAAGAGAGGAAGTTCAAGGCTTGTAACACAGATTGCGCGCTATTCATCACCACAAGGGACAGTGATATCAGATTGAATATATTGTAGGGCAGGACAAAATCAAATATCACAATATATTTAACCCACGATCGATATTTTTGTGATACTGTACAAATAGCTGTTGGTGTTTTCATAAGATATTTACACATAAGACATTTTTGATAAACAATCATTAGTGTGGATATGATAACTAAGCAGATAGAGGCACAGCAATACTCTATTAAGTTTGGAAAATTGCGCATATCAAATCACCATATTTAGATATCCAAAGTCCCAGATGGTATCTAATCTCATATGATGATATCAGTATAATTGCCAAGGCGTAGTATATTGGTATATTTTCACCATTATAGCAGTGCAGTATGCATAATACCACCACGTTTTGTGAGGTTAGTCAAAGAATAAAGGAAGGTGAGACAAAAATATCTGTCTATATGGTGGCATTTCTATCTTTAATTTACTATTAAAAAACATCCATAAGGAGCATGAGCCCGACTGGTACATACAATGATCCTTTTAACAGGAAGAAAAAAAAAAAACATTGACGCTGTTAATGACAATAAAACCATTGTCTCAAGGATTTACTGCTATGGTAACCAAACCAAGGATTTGAGGCTCTTACATTTTCAGTCTTTTACATTTAACTTTGCTCTTTCAGCCCCTGAGCCTTTTCATTCTTTTGAGTATACAAATGTCTGCATTGTTCCCAAAAGTCAGCTTTATCACCCTGTAGAGGAACATTAATGCAGCAAGTTCCAACCAAAATTCAACCATTTAGACTCCAAAGTAAACCACAATGCCATACCAGACTCTGGCAAAACTCTGCATGCATGAAATCCAATATTCTCAGTTTCAAATTCCTACAGTATAGGAAGGAAAATGTCACTATATGCTTGCGTAAGATAATCATCATCACTGCTATGCCCTTCAAACAAACCTCCCTGTGACAGAATCAGATTGATCAGATAGGACACACTGGAAGTATACAGCACTACACCTGATAAATCTAGTCGCCACTGAAAATGACAGTTTGAGGTTAACCAGTTTCACTACAAAACCTGCTTACAACCTGAGCGATACAAACACACACACACACACACACACACACACACAGGCCCTTTATCTGACAGTATGAGGCTGATCCCAACTTGTAACACCTGGAGTCAACCAAACAGTAGCTGTACCTGGTAAACCTCCCCAGGGAGAGTGCAGGTGTGGATGCATCCCTGGCCAGACCTCATCCTCTAATGAGAGCCTCGTCTTGGATCCAGACCATGAAACTGTTAGTGCCGAGCCAGTACCGGACGATCAGGTCTGACCGGCGACTTGTTCCATCCAGGCTACTGACCGACTCTGGACAGCCGGGCCCTCGCCGGGTCCAGTGACGTCTTGTGCCCTGGCCAGTTTGCGTAACATTAGAGCTGACCTAATGAGGGCAGTCTCTAACCCTCTAACCCTCACCAGTCTGGGTCAGGCTCTTGACTGCAGCCTTTCAGTTTAGGGTTTACTCCTTCTCTAAGCTCCAATGAACATAGGTTGGCCGACAAATATGGCTGGCTAATACACACACCAGCTGGCACAAACTAGCTGGCTCCATCTGAATAACTGAAGCATGTCTACACTGTCTGCAAATACAGATTTTATTTGCTTTGGAGTGGTTTTATTTCATCCATATACTGTCCTATGGTTAAATGGGTTTGAATCTGTATATCAGGTTTCTCTTACCTCCTTTTCCTGTCTATCTTCACTATCAAATGTATAAAACTATTTGATTTCAATAGGAGGGCCGATGCCCGCTAAGAAACTGCTTAAAACAGCTCAAATAGGCTTTATTAAGCATTATACTTCCCATTCATCCAGCATCCATACCATTAATACTTCCCCATACAGCAATAAAAAAAATATTAAACAAATTGTGCTGCTTCCTAAAAGGGGAACACACCCACACACTCCTATAAATTATTTCCTCTGTATAGTTTTAATGACCACTTTGTCAATTACAGCCCCTGGACAGCATCTCTTTTTTTACTGCCACAGCTATAAATTTTTCACACTATAAATGAAAAGTGCACATTCAATTAATCCAATTAAATTCGAGTCGTACTGCTTGTGACATGCACCAAGAGTATCGTTGTATTGATTTGAGTTTGATACAGTTAACGCCAGCACTATGGTGGGGTCATAGTATTTGTCTCTATAAGTATCCCATTATAGTTTGTCTGAAGCAGAGCAGGCATGTAAGAGTGCTGGCCACTAGATGGTGCAGAAATGATTATTTTTCGAGCCAGAATTCACAGGGAGAAAATGGCCCCTTAAACGAGGATGTACTAGTGAGGAATTTCCATAAGCGGTCATTAGCTCAGCAGATGAGAATCAAATTCAGCTTGGATGACAGGTATTTATACAATATAGATGATGTGAGCAGGAGAATCAGGTATGGCTTTGGGAATCTATATCATTTATCATCTGAGTGACAAGAATTGCTATTTATATCTCATGGGACAGAGCACCAACCCACACTAACCAACAGCATCTCAATAGCAACTGATAGAAGAGAACCAAATTCAATTCAAGCAGTTTAATTTTAGTATTTTAGAGCGGCCCTTGGTTAATGTAGGCTGTAATCTGAAACCTGAGTATTTCCAATAATTAAAAATGTGCACTCAAGAAATAATGGCCCTGTAGTTACTGACAACTGGGATTTATTTGACTCCTCCTGCTGTATTTGTATGAGACAGAGCTGCAGCCCAGCAGACAGTGCTGCTTAGTCAACCAAAAACAGTCTATTCACCCTCAATAAAAGACCAGCCTTGGGCCTGTGGGGTTAAAACAGGTATTAGACCTTCATGGAAAAGCAGCAGCGGGGAAAGATGAAAGAAATGTCAGTCTTTGTGTTTGTCTCTCCAGAGACTGGACAGACGCTCTTCCAGTAGTGCGCCGCAGGGTGTGGGTATGGGTCTAGTCTACAGCCTGAGGTTGGCTGGTATAGACAGCTTGTTATAATGTGCTACAGTGAAATATTCCAGTATATATTTGTGGGAGGCACAGATGTGGCCTTCTTGGAAGGTGCTAACACTGTTTAGAAAGATGAATCATGCTTGTAGAGGCTTTATTTAGGCCCTCACAGTGGAAATGTTAACATGATAAATAACATGGGAAGATAAAGCTGATGAAAAATACAGGATGTGGACAGCCACATTCATTTTCTATATAGAATAATATTGAAATATATGATTATATTTACAAATACATTTATATATCCCATGACCTTTTGAGAATGAGTAGAAGCTGTCAACTCTTTTTCTATTTTAGGTTAAAAATCAAAAGAAAGCACCAAGTTAAGATAAAAATTTCACATTAAGCTAAGGGAGAATTTCTTTGTCCTGGTTGCCAGTGTTTAACACGTCACACTGGTTAAATGTCATGTACAGACTGCAACCTATCTTATCTCAGTTTCCTATTTACATGCATTATTGATGAAAGCTGGTCTCACACACAAGCCAATGTCTGCTCTCTAGGCTTACATGTTCTTCTGAGCACACCCGCTGCAATCACACAAACCAGGCAAACATCAGCTGACACTATTTTACTATTTGACTATTTTAAGTATATTACATTGTGAAGCAAAATTGTAAGAAAAACCTTTGTACCTTCACCGAGATTGTTAAGATTAATTGGATAAATGCATTCTCACACGAAGAACTTGACAAGAAAGTATCTGGTCATTGGATTCTCCCGTAGAGACAAAGACAAGAAGTCTAAGAAACCAAATAACATCTTCTTGTGGATTCAAATGACTGTAAACAGGCCTCCTGACATGATACCCTCTCTAAAACACTGCAAAAGTAACAGCAAGACACTCTAAATCTGGGATAAGTGAGGCTCGTTCCAGCAGATTTTACACTCCCTCTGTGATGTTATGACACAACTGGATGCACAACAAGCAAATCCCCGTCTGTGGCTGATCTGTGAACTGACCTTTGACTGCTGACCCTGACTGGTGTTGACATTCAGACCTGCAAGGTCAACGGTCACTTTAACTCAATTTGATTAAATTCAAATAGGCTATTTTAACTACTACCATGCAAAATAAGTCACATTATGAGTTCTAGTCTTACAAGGGCTCAGTGGTTGCAACTCTCCTGGAGGAGTCCCAAGGAGAGGATGCTTGCAGTATGTGTATTAGCTGTCTGAAAAGATTAAGTCTATGCCAGGGCAAAGACTAAAGGTAAAATTACTGTGAACAGCCTGAGTACAGATCCTGTAAGAAGCCCTGGTTCCTCTGTGAGGTGAAGGATACAGAACAGGACATTTCCCCTGATCTGATATCTCATCATGGCTAACGCTGTCAGTGCTCAAATGGTACCTATCAGCCTTCATCTTCCGAAGAGAACCATTCAGACTGTCTGTGATATCCGGGAACTTCATGAGCACAATGGGGCTCAGTCAGGATATTACAAAAATCAGAACATGGGGAGATATAAATTCTGTTTTTACAATATCTGCTTTGACTCTACAGAGGAAGGCCGCACTGGAAGTGATTCATGTGAATGATGTCATCATGCAGCATAGCTTTCTGTTAACATCCTCATTCCTATTCTGAAAAGCAAGCAGAATTGTAATATCAACACACACATTCAAACTAGTCTTGGTAATATTATGGCACTGGCATCAGTTAAAGTTGCCACCACTTTGCATCCACTTCGGCTATATACACAGTGTGTGTACTGATGGAGTGTTGGCTGCTGTAGTGAGAGATGTGTTAATGTTGAATTGTCCTTGAGGGTCCTTGATTATGTTCAGACATTAAGAAAAGCAATATCATCAGAAGAAGAGCCGGTATTTGCATTTTCAGTTGACAGTTAAATGTCTGTGAAATACAAAACAAGCCTAGTATTTACAAGGAGACATTTGCAAAACTCAGCACATGACCTTAAACGCCAAAGACTACATTTGTCTCTGAGTCCTTCATAAAATATAATGTGTTAATGGATCTTAATTCTAATCACATTCAATTAAAATTTCATTTTTATTTATGTTATTGAAATACAGCGTGAGACAATTGAATGGGTTTGGAAGTTATACTATTACATCTTTTTCCACTGTTTCCTATCTAAAACCTGAACCAAGATAACAAGGAAGCTCATTATCCAAAAAGAAATGAAAACATGCTTTAACTTAACTGAATGTCCTTGCAAGTAGAGGTTAGACGAGAAGTTTTTCTCTGTTTATGGTATATCAACATCCAGATACTCTATGGTTGATCAGTCCCTATAATGCCAAGTATTGTGACTACAGTAACAGTTGAGTTTGTTATTTCATCTTCCTGTCATGACAGCTTTGTCAACATCATGTAAGGTCAAACTGTTGCCTTGCACTTTGCACTTTGGCCAATATTAAATAGTCTACAGTTTTATTGGTCAGAGTTATTGCTTCAAAGCCCTGAACTGACTCAATGCAGCATCTCACTGCAGAATTTATCCTTGTGCCAAGTACTGCTTCAGCACCCACCAACTAGTCTGTAGCTGCAATTTTCAGAGTTTTGCCAAAAGCTGCAACCATTCTTGGGGATTCGGAGCATTGTGCTTTGAAAGTCCTACTATAGGCGACTGCAGGCTTTCAACATCGGGATCTGCAATGACTTTCTGCAAAGCCTGAGGGAGAGGAGCTGAGACAGGGACGTGAATGTGTGGGGAAAATGGAATACTGGGACATTATATAACCTGGACGAGGTGACTTTCTATCCAAAACCTTGTGAAAACAATCTTGTGACAGAATGTAACAGGAACACTGCTGACATTTGCGGCATTGTAATCAGCTGGTATTCAGTGTCTTCACCTCTTGTGATGACAATATCATTAAACTGGTTTCATCAGTCCATCAGTATTGGATATTATAAGGGCAGCATTATGTATATAAGTGTCATTAAGCCCTATGTCTAAACCCTCACCTGCCAAACAGCTTCATTTAAATGTTACTGCTCTTCTATAGATTCCCTCTGTGGGAAATGCATGAATATAGGATAACTCGCCTTTCCTAAAATTAGATTGCTCTAGCACATTTCTGTAGCGAGTCTCTGGAGGCTATAGCATCTAAAATGAAGGTTGAGTGCTGCCTGGGACATTGCAAAGCGGCATCATGGAGGTATGGCATCATCGCGACTTATCAAGCTCTCATGTTGACAAGCAAGGGAAGGAAATTAGTGGGGGGGCTGAAGTGTGGCCTGTGTGACTGGTTCTGATAGATGCTATCCTACACATTGAAGAGACTATTTTAACCCCAACACATGCCTGTAGTGGTCTTTTCCTCTTTCCAGGAGTGAGCCAGAAAAGAGACAATAGCCTGTCATAGTGCTAAATAACATTAATCTCAGCAGGAAATCCTGTCCAACGTGGCTAGGAAGGGCAATAAAGTTTCACATTGGAGACAAGTGTCACAGAGAAGCAACCATCAAACAATTCCTGTTTACAATGTGTTGTGCTTTAAATACACACAGGCGATATGTCTCTCTTCCTGCAACTCGGAGGAAACATCAAAAGAGCAATGACAACCCCCAACAAAGTTTTCAGTGGGCATTCTTGTTCTTTTCTAATAAGAAGCTAAAAATAATTGAATACCAGAACTGATCAGAGCAATAAACTAATCACAATGATCCCTTTAAAATCCCACGTTACTGCATCATTTGCCAGGTGACTACTTTGGACTACCTGTGCTGAGAGCACAATGACTGCAAGAGATGTAACGTCCTTGGAAATCATGAAAATACACCACTGGTACGTAAGCGGGGCCTGCTGGGGCTGCATAGTATTTATGACTCATGAACCACATACAATTCAAAACAGAACATGTAGATTTTACGCACAAAGCATCACAGTGGGCCATAAAAATATGATGAACCATGCTGTCATGCCTTTGACTCAGGTGTGTTTCACAGAGCCCTCTGAAAATGATCAAATGATAAAATGATGATTCATGTGGCAGCTTCAATATTCATTGCATTTCTGTATCCCATTGTGTGATCACTACTGTGCCTCCTGCAGCCTAGCATTGTATTGGGGCAATAAGCTACAGAGGGTCCAATAACTAGCTACATGTAGTTTCTATCCAACTGTAAAATGCATTTATTTGCTTTTCAACTTGCACACAAATCTTGCAATACCGGTTCACATTTGCTTTTATCTTTTTCCATTTAACACTGACTCGCCTGGTATAATAAAACTGTCTTAGGGCCACCTGCCACTGACCACAGAGAGAACAATGAATATGCTGCTGTAGGCTCCTTTACAGTACATGCATGGTTTCAGCGCCGGAGCCCCACGGCAATTCAGGCGCGGCAGATGTGGCAAATAAGATAACACTCCTCAGTGTTTGACTGAGAAAACACGCCAGTCAATGACAACGGCTACAGTGAGAGCCAAACCCATGGCGTTACAGTGTACAGTGGTTCATTGATCCTCTGCCGTTCACATGCACGTCTAACTCAGTCTACTTTGTCTCTCTCATAGGGGAGTAAACCAGCTCTATCACTTCATAAAGCCTTACCTTTCCGCCGCCGCTGCTTATATCCCACTTAGGTATTGATAAGGCAGAGCTTCCCCTGCATGCTGAGAGCCCATTCAGCTTTCCTCCGTGTTTGTGCCAGAGAGGGGAGCCTGTGCTGCGCTATCGCTGGCCATGTTCATTCTCCCGTACTACTATAGCGCACACTAGCCTCGCATTCAGCCTCCCTCACCACGCCTTCACCCGCCGGCTATTATGTGAACAAGCCCCGCA
>OMKZ01026026.1:0-22865 GCA_900302535.1 Neoniphon sammara
CTTTAATATTAATTAATATTATGTTATACTTACTTTAATATTAATTAGTAATGGTGTATTGGACTACATTATATTGAGAGGTGTTTCTAATTTTTTGTCCTCCCTGTTTATTTACGAGGGGACAAAACATCAGGAACACCTCTCAATATAATGTAGTCTACTACAACACCACTACAAACTACAACCTTAATAATAAACATAGAATTGAATTTACATATTCTTGACAATGTTAAGAAAAACTGAACTTAATTTAAATTTGGTAAAGGTAGAATTTATGGCAGAGCTATCACATTGGCTTGTATTAGATTGTACAGGTGTACCTAATTTACTGGCCGGTGAGTGTATTTTAGTGTTTATCAATTCCCTTTGTGAACTGAATCAGGAGAAAATTATAACTTGTTTAATCATTTGGCTTTAATACTGTATCTTATTTTGTAAAGGCATCATGCAACAGGAAAAAAAAAAAATTATTTATTAAACGTGGGACATTTTTACTCATCAGTTGTGGTAACTTAAGGTACAAATACCTTAAGCTTCATAAGGTATTTTTTGGTGATAATAATTACTCAAACAGTCATTTCAGGTGTTCTTATAACTTCAGTCTCATTTTACAAGTCAAATATTTGAATCCAACCCAGGCACATGAATATTGGACTTTGAATGGAGCATGGTGCATCCTAAATTTCAAAATTTAGTCATAAATATGGTGGGACACAAAATATACTGGCCAAGATAGGGTTAGGTTTAGGGTTTCTGATGACATCACTAACCCTCACTCTTAATACAGCAGGTCAAGATGTTACTGAAAAGCACAGTGGGCTGAATCCACTGCAGGATCTACCCAGACATGAAGCAAAAAGTTTATTATTATTAAATTATTATTGTTTTAGCGATTAATTGTAAAGAAAATCTCAGTCTAATTGTTACAGCTTAGTAGCAGCAGTAGTATTGAGGTACAGGACATACTGTAAGTTCTTGTATTATTATAGTCCACCACTTTTGATCTTTGTATTCAGTTCCACCTCCAACTTTATTGGCTAGACTATTTATCAGAAACAATATTGTCAGTGAAACTACATATTGAGATGCTAAATTATGATCTTTTCCCATCAAACTGAAATCTCATCATGCTGATTCACACTATACAAACAATCTATTTTACACTGTATATCTTTGCAGTCTCTGATGACATCACTCAGTGTTTTGTTTATAATCATGCCGCCACTTCCTGAAACACCAAGGGAAAAGCGCTGAGAGGCAAATAGCAGGGTCATTCTTCTGGGGATAAAGGGAGGAGCAAAACCAAGGCGGCACACAATCACCACTGCTACCTTTTAGCGTTGCCACTCCCCTTTTTCTTTCTCTACACCTGCACAGCTTCATCTCCACTCACACTCCTCACACTTACTACAGCTGTGCATGAGACCTGTGAGACTCTAGTGGAAGGAAATGCCCATTAGCACTGTTCATAATGACTGCCACGAGTTGGACATAATGACAAACACCACACAAGATGGACTCCCGCCTGACACAGGGACTGGTGCGAATGAAGACGCAACGGAGCCAAATCAAGGGCAAGAAGAGGAGTTGAATAGCCTGCGTTGGCTCCTCAGAAAAGAGGGCTCACCCATAGTTCCTGGTCCTATGGATACCAACGTGTCAGTGTCGAGGTAAAATCATTCCTACTGAGGTGTGGAATTGTGTTTGAGTTGCCTTTTTGACAGGTTTATTTACTGTTAACTGATGTTTTTGGAGCTGTGGAGTTGATATTCAGTGTGGTTCCTCTGTGTTTGCAAGCAACAAAAGAAAAATGTGCCTTTTCCCCATTTGAGACTGAGGGGTATCAGGTTACCAAGGTGACGGGCTTCAGGTAAACAAGTGTCAACTTGCAGAAAGAGCACCTTGGTTGTATTTGAGCTGTTGCGTGATCTTTTACTAAGACGCCCAAACACCATAATGTTCATTTGTGCCTTGTGTTACATGATGACTGGCTCTATAATGCAACTTGTTCAATCAGTGCAGATTAATGGTGAAAATTGTTAGATAAGTGGATATCTGAGCAGTGGAGCTTTGCAATGCATTTTTTTAAGTGTGTCTTTTTCCTTGTTGCAGAAGGAATTCTACCACTGTTGAACAGATTTTCAGTGAAGCGTTTACCAGGGATAGAGTATTTGAAGCAGCATCCAAAGGCGACGTGGCTCAGCTTCACGGCCTGCTGGATTACCTGAGAGTTCATAACAAGAGACTGACAAGTCCAGAATTCACAGGCAAGTTGGACTCAGTTTCGTTATACTTTATCCTGGTTGTGATTGGCAAGGTTTCACACCTTTGTGTGAAAATCTTGGTTTGAAACAGTGCTGGCATTTGTCCCCGAAATGATTGTGTGAAGTAAATTTTCGTCGTGGAGATCAAGTAGGAGAGAGAAGGTCTGGAAAAAATGGGTAAGGTGAAATTAATCCTGGGGTAATGGATTGAATTACCTAACTTAGTGCAGCACCTGGACATATGACAGGATTGGTATTTTCAAAGATTAAAAGGAATAAACAATGACTTCACTCTTCGTAGCTGCATGAATGATATTGCTTATACTTTTAAACTTTTATTTATCCAGGTAAAGTTGATTAAGGTGTACTTACTGTTTCATACTCATTCATACAACTTTCCACCTATAGTCTGGTTAAAATCCCAGACTGGTTAGAGTTCAAACAAAAAAACCTGCTAATCATAAACACACAGAAGCACACCTTATGCATGATGACATGATGACAAATGGTGTAGCAACAGGAAAATGTCATTGGAAGCTAATGTTTGAAATTTTTGCATGTTTTCTTTTTAGATGAAGCGAATGGGAAAACCGCCCTCCTGAAAGCTTTGCTGAACCTGAAAGATGGAAGAAACGACACCGTTGAAGTTCTCCTCAATGTAGCGGAGAAAACTGGAGATTTAGAAAATTTAATCAACGCATCCTACAAAGATGATTACTACAAAGGTGGGTAAAACTAAATCATCAGTCATTAGAGTATATGTTAAAAAGGGTTCCTGTGCACTGCTCACCTGCAGATGGATGCTCAAAGTACGGGAAAAAACGAATATTCTTCCTCAAATGGCATACAGGAAGAGTACAACAAACATTTCAACAAACAGACAATAATAAAATAACAATAATAAAAAAAAGTCTAAAAATGTGAGAGTATGGCCTATTGTTATTTATTTTTTATACAGTAAAAAACAGTCACAATTTATATTGATAATATTACTTCATAACTTTTCCGTAAGATCACAAGATAGAGATAGAGATAGATAGATAGGTACTTTATTGATCCCGAGGGAAATTCAAGTAAGTAACAAAGCCCTGGATGGGTTTGTAATACAGGGTAAATAAATAAGGGAATAACCAAAAAAAGTAAGGAAGGAAGAAAAAAACATTACATTGCCTATTCAGAAGAGAAAAAAATCTTACCAATAGATATTTGCCTTATAGGGATGACATAGTTATACTGAAATACTTGCTTTGTATTTCTTCAGTTTCTCCTATCTTTCCTCAAAAATATGAACTTTGTTGCTTCACAGTTTCTCATTTCAAGATTAAGTCGTATATCCCAATTGAGGCTACTCCCTCCGTGAAATAGCTAAACCCAGTCAGTGTGACCTGTGACCAGTCACACTTGGCTGTACAAATCAGTTTGAGTCTGGAGTGAAGAAAACGAGGGAACTTGGCCGTGATCAGTTTTAGGGCTAATCTGACCACTGATCTGTAACTAAAACAACTACATTAGAGTATTAGAGTTAATTAGATTTCATGGATGCGTTGTTCGGTCTGTAAACCTCCCTATAGGCAGATTAGGTCTATCCTTTAGGCAGACAGACTCAAGGTTATCTAATACACTTTTTAATTAAGGTAGATCCACACATTGTAGACAGTGTTTGGTCTCTCTCTGAGTCTCCCTGATGGCTTAAGTGTTTTTGAGAGGTGCATCAATTTGGTCAGGAATAGTATGTGCCGAACCTGCTAGACCTGATCGGACAGTCCTTAGAAGTAATATTTTCACTGCCACGCCTCACCAGATGGACTTTCTCCTGACACTGGGGATAAAATTTTGAATTGTGGGTAACAATTTCAAGGAGGAATTAAAATACTAGTTTGCTTTTGGTTTGGCAGCCCTCGAGAAGAATTCATTCTCACACCCTTTTAATGGCAAATTCAAGGTAAGGAGGACATTGAACAAGTGAATGAGACTTAATGACCAGAAAAGGACAAAAAGCAAGATCAGAATTGTCTTTCCCAAAAATCTAATTTAGAAAAAGGCAAAAAGATTGCAAGAGTACAATGTAGGAAAAAATAAAAATCTTTTATTTTTATTAAGATTACTTTTTTGGCATTTATGTTTTATTAGACAGCGACAGTAGAGATAGACAGGAAAGGGGGGATGACATGCAGCAAAGGGCACAGGCCGAAATCGAACCCGTGCCGCCGCATTTACATGGTACGCGCTCTACACAGTGAGCCACCGGAGCGCTCCGAAAAAATAAAAATCTTAAAAAATAAAAAGAACAATGGTAAGAATAAAGAGTGGAAAAATGGCAGCATGGCACATGGTCTCCTCCTGTCTCTGGTTCTCATAAAATACACATTTCCATCTCGTTTAACTTTTATATCACCCTTCTGTTCATTCTTTGCATTTAGAGCAGAACCACAAGGAAAGGCAATAAAATCATGTAAACTGATTGTGAGCGTTCTTGTTTGCTCCTAGTATCACACTTTCTCCCCAGCACGACCCACAATTCTCTGCAGCACATAATAGAGCCACACCACACCAGTCACGTGAATTATCCCTCACAGTGATGAGTGCTCCTCCTGATCTTCTCCTGACAGTCGTCTCATTTACTCACTCATAATAGGGATGACATCATCATGGGATACCGACCATTTTGGGCTCTGCCAAATCCACAAGACCTTCATTATGTTATTTGCTTTCCCCCAAGAGGTGTGAGGCCAGTTTAAGTGCATGAGACAGGAACCACCAGCTGTTGATGACTCTTAAAGTAATACTCCAACCTTTTGGGCAAAATACCCTTTTTCCAACTTACCCAGACTGAGACAAGATGTTTGATACCACTTTCACCTCTGTATGTCCACTGGTTTGGTTCCTGTGGGTAGCATTTCATGTTAGCTTAGCATAAACACTTGAAGTCTACAGGAGTCATTAGCTTAGCTTCATCAAAATGAAAAAATAAACCTTACAGCAACTCTGAAGCTGTCTTATTTACACAGTGTATCGTGTATTTGAAATACACAAAACAACTGGAGTATTCCTTTAATTCCAGGATTCATGACATATTTCAGTTAAAGTATATTGTAGATAAGTGAATTTGACTTGTGCATTGATAATAAACCTTTTGCAACTCTCACAACCCATCATAATGCAAAACAAAGATCTGTTTTCTGTAATAACATGACACGTGTTGCAGGCCAGACAGCTCTGCACATTGCCATTGAGAGACGGAGCTTCGATCATGTGAAGCTGCTGGTGCAGAAAGGAGCAGACGTGCAAGCCAAGGCTGATGGGAAGTTCTTCCGGCCTAATACAGGACTGGGCTTTTACTTTGGTGGGTATTGGAACCTTCAAAATAACCGGAATTTAGATTTGCTGACGCTGCTCTGCACGGCCAAACCTTGTCTAAACTCTCCACTCTGTTTTTCCAATAGGCGAGCTTCCTCTGTCTCTGGCCGCCTGCACCAACCAGCCGAATATGGTGTCGTTTCTCATGGAAAACCCTTACAGGAGTGCTGACCTTACCGACAAAGACTCCCAAGGAAACACGGCCCTGCACGCCTTGGTGGCGATAGCGGACAACACAGCAGAGAACACGGACGTGATCACAAGGATGTATGATGAGATCCTGATTCAGCACAACAGGCTTGTGAAGAAAGGGAAGGTCAAGCTGGAGGCCATTGAAAACCACCAAGGGCTGACTCCCTTGAAGTTAGCAGCCAAGATGGGAAAGATTGGAGTAGGTTTGGTTTATTTATTATCATTTAATCTTGCATGTATATATTCCCACATACGTCCTCTCTTTGGTGACAGGGCATTATTTAGCATGGCTGTCTTGCGTTGTATAATTTAATGTGAAAATCATGTGGTGTGACCTGTCAAAAACCATAAATGTACGCCCATTTAGAGTTTGACAATAACTCGATCTGATCATGTAAAAAAAACAAAAAATACCTGCCAGGTGTGTGTGAAGCGTGGGAGAGCGGTGTGTAATTGTCACCCAGGATTAATCTCACCTCTCTGAACTCTCAGCTGTTCAGGCACATGCTGCAGCGCGAATTCATGGATGAGGAGACGAGGCCGCTGTCCAGGAAGTTCACAGAGTGGGTGTACGGACCGGTCCGCTCCTCGCTGTACGACATGAGCTCCATCGACACCAACGAGGAAAACTCTGTGTTGGAGATAGTTGTCTTTGGTAGTGAGATTCCGGTAAAAGAAACATACTTTAGCCACATTTTTGCCAGCTATGAGAAATATATGGGGATGTTTGCCTTGTATTTAGAAGAATTTTCATTCCAGTTTTTGAGTGATGATTCTTGATATGAGGCAATGGTGCAGGGAGTAGTTACACGCGAGCAGGTGAGAATTATGCATGTATGTATAATTAGACCCAGGACAAAAAACTACTGTGAGAGGTAATGTAAAAACTCCTATTGGGGTTCGGCAGGCACTTAACAGGAACTTGATTATATTTAACAAATATGTAGTGCTCAGATGCTTGATGAGTTCATTGACAGAAAATTAATTTGATAAATTTGATAATTGATTGTTTTAGTCATTTATCAAGTAAAAATGCCAAACATTTGCTGATTCCAGCTTCACTAAGATCACTAAGATGCTAAGACTCTTTCTTTTCTCTGTTCATATCATTATAAAATTTATACTTTGTGTTTTTGGCTGCTGGGCAGAGTACGGAAACAATTTGGGCTTTGATCACTTCACATGAGCATTTGTCATTATTCCTCACACTTCACAGACTAATGATTTATCAATTAATAAAAAAAATTGAGAAGATTAATGAAAACAATGAAGACAATCAACAATCAAATAATCGTTAGTTGCAGCCCTACAGAAGTGACGGAGCCGTACACTTTGGGTGTCATCTAAATGGTGTCCAGTCTAATATCAGATCATATGGAACATAATTAAGTTGATTAAGTAGATTTTAAACATCATTGGTTGAATAATCAGTGATAGAAAACCTTAGTTACTTGTAAATATGATGGCAAGAAGATACTCACCATAATAGAGGAATAAAGTGTTTATGATTTGGATCTTGCCTTTTGATTGTTGTCTCAGAATCGCCATGAGATGCTGCAGGTTGAGCCTCTTCACAGCCTCCTGGAGGATAAGTGGGACAGGTTCGCTGCTAAATTATTCTTGATAAATTTCCTGGGTTACCTGATATACCTCAGCGTCTTCACTGCTGTGGCCTGTTACAGAAAAGAAGGGCAGGTAAGACAGAAAACAAAGAAAGAACTGAAATGTAGAAAACAGTAGAAACTATGATCTAATAACTTTATTGGCCTCAGCGTGGACTGCTAACCTTTCGCTTTGCAGCCGCCATTTCCTGTTGAAGACGACCCGCTTGACCGCCTCCGTTGCGTTGGAGAGGTCATAAGCATCCTGGGAGCAGTCTACTTTTTCTGTAAAGCGGTAAGAAAGTGCCCCCTGCTCAGGCAGTTCACACAAAAAATAAACAAAAAATCAAACTAATTCCATACTTAGTTGTTTAATTTTTTTTAAATCCACAGATAATCAGTTTCAAGAGAAACCCTCCAAATTTCAAAGCTCTGTACCTCGACGGATTCTGTGAAATTCTCTTGTAAGTATCTCAAAAAAATCTTTAAATTATAAAAGAGCTTTTTTATGCATGTAGTATATGAAGTGCATAAATATTGAGGCAGCCTAGGTTTACATCATCACTTGTCCCACAATGCAAAGTGTCCAAACAGCTGGTGCATCTCAAACCAGCCGCCGTCTCGCTCTGTTCTTGTAGTTTCTTGCAGGCCACTCTCCTTCTGCTCTGCACGGTTTTGTACGGCTGCGGGCGGAGGGAGTACGTCGGACCTCTGGTTCTCTCATTGGCTCTTGCCTGGGTCAATATTCTCTACTATGCAAGAGGCTCCAGGCAAATGGGGATGTACAGCGTCATGATGCAAAGAGTAAGAACTCAGTAATGTTCAGTGGACAAAGTCTGAATGTCCAAAAATCAGCCTCTTGCATTGAATTTGATTTCTTTTTCTCAGATGATCCTGGGTGACATTTTGCACTTTCTGTTTGTCTATGGTGTCTTCCTTTTTGGATTTTCTGCAGGTATGTCTGAGCTCTAAATGCAGCATGAACTAAATAGATACTGAATATTTTGGCCTCAGATAAAATGGAAAAAAATTAAAGATGTTTCCTCAGCTTAAAGACTTCTGACTTTCATTTTTCCCCTTGTATGTAGCCATTGTTGCTCTTATAGAGGATTCCCCACCGGAACATGCGAGGAAATTTGGTGCCCGTTCATTTCAGTGCGAGAAGCCGAGTTACAACGACATCCGCTTCACAACACTGGAGCTGTTCAAGTTCACCATCGGGATGGGGGACCTGGAGTTTACCGATCACGTTCAGTACAAGGAGGTCTTCTACATCCTGCTCATCTCCTACATCGTTCTCACCTACATCCTGCTGCTCAACATGCTGATCGCTCTGATGGGCGACACAGTGGAGAGAATCAACAGGGAGAGTGAAAACATCTGGAAACTGCAGGTAGGACGTTCTTGTGGTCTGTTGACATGTCTTTTCAGTACATTGAAACTAATTTTCTCAGGATTAGGCTCATCTCACAAATCCAGGAGGATTCCTCGGTGGATGTTGGTAAGGATATTAGTAGACGTGCCACAGGAAATTGGGAAGGTGTACTATCCACAGGAAAGTGGACAGTATAATTTTGACAGGCGCTTTACTGGAGTATTTCCATCGTGTGAGACTTTCTACTTTTCCTGCTCTACATTTCAGAGGGAAAATTGTACTTTTCACTGCACTGCATTTATCTGACGGCTGGGGGTTACTTTGCAGAAGAAGCTTTTCCATGCAAAACATCAAATGTGATGCATCATTAGAGTGTAAACTAGCCAACAGTATATGGAGCAGTTAGAGCTACAACATTCAAATACTTCTTACAGGTTAATGCATCAATAATTTTACACTCTGAAATGAACCATTCTTCACAGTGACTACTTTTACTTTTCATACTTAATCACCTTTTAGTGCTAAAACTATATATACTTTTTACTTTTGAGTAACATTTTGAATGCAGAACCTTTTCTTGACCATTTGTCCATTGTGGCTTTGCTACTTTTACTTTATAAATGATTTGAAGAGTTTTTCCACCACTAATTTACAAGAGCCAAGACAATTCATCACAGTGAAGCACCCAGTGAATTTAAATTTTTAAAAAAAATATTTGTAAGATGTATGCAAAATAGTTCTGTCACGGCATTGAGATATGTCAGTAATCCAGATGTCTGAAGATCTCCAGATTGTGTGATAGTGAGATAGAAGCCACATGATGTTTTGCAGTGTGAAATAAACACAGAGGATGTGATTTGATTCAAAACTGACTGGAGGTTTTGGCGTGTATATCCCCAGAGGGCCCTCACCATTTTGGACATGGAGAGAAACGTGCCGAGGGGCCTGAGGAGTAAACTGTACTCAGGAGTGGTGAAGACGCTGTTTTTCGGCTGCGGGCAAGAAGAGTGTCGTAGATTTCTCAGGTAAACGGTCATGGCTCGGTTCTGATGTCAGGAAGTCTGGAGAATTTTTGACAAATGAATTTGTCAATTTCCAGGTCTTGAAGAGTTGGGGCATTGGCTAGTTCTAATACATCTATGAATAAACCTTTTAGATAATTACAGGCCGACTGTCAGTGCATGTACTGTTAGATAATGTGAGCAATAATCTTCAGCAATATTGAAGACCAACCTCAATCTTCAAAACCATTAAAGAATTTTGAAATGGTAAATGCGGACAGACCTTGCAAAATGAGACCATAAAATATTAAATCAGGTCAGTGGTTTGTCATGTTCCTGTAATGTCTTACGAGCAAGGAATCTTGTCAAACTTTAGGGTGGAAGAAATGAATTGGAAAAAGTGGCGGTCAGATCTTGGGTTCATACACGAGGAAGATCCTGGGAACAACATCATCAGGCCACAATCTGAAGAGAATCCTGAACCTCATGGTACGTCAACAGCATACACACGAAGGCTGGTTATTCATGCAAAGACAACACCAACAGCGGTTGTGTTTTAATTTTCTATTTTCAGAGAGCGCATGGAAACTAAGTCCCCTGTTGGCGAGGATTCGTGCCAGAGGTCGCCAGCCGCAGCACACCAGCATCATTTGAGGTCATCAGAGGTCATCAAAATCCTAGGATGAAATTTAAAATCTGTGTGCTCAGATTCATGTCTCAGGTTAATATTTAATGACTGTTGCCAGGGAACCTCTAAAAAAAAAAAGAAAAAAAAGAGGGGAGAGGCCTGTAGTTTGCAAAAAATATCTGCTGAACAGTCATCACTTCTATAAACTACAAATATTTTTTATGTATTTATCATTAAGCTGTGATGTATATCTACCATGGAACTACAAACTACTGCTTAATGTCTGTTGACTTTAGAGAAAGAGTCGTCACACTCCTCCACAGTCATCAAGCAGCAGGTCATTAAACTGTTCATGAGTCCAGATACTGAGGTGCCATATTGGATGACAAACTGAGTTGACTGAGCAAATCCATACAACTGAGCAGTTGTATGGATTAGATTTTTAACAAGAAGGCACTCAGTAGAGAACAGACCTCGGCCAAGGTCGCAGCTGGAAGTTATGGCCCCTTTGGGAAATGTTGCCACAGGGCACTTCCCTTTGGGCCAATCAGCACGGAAAGGTGGTCTGTGTCACCTTGACCCATGATCAACCTCAACACCGATTTGTGATGTTACCTGGGTGCATTTGGGAACTGCTGTTTGTACTAAGTCCCGCCCACTGCCAGACCTGCATGAGGGCATTTGTCTTGCAAAGTTTTTGCTTTTTTGCTGGCCCATGACCAGCCTTCTCACCAAGTTTCATGCAAATCTGCCCAGTACTTTTTGAATTATCCTGCTGACAACAGGGGTGATCACATCACCCTCTGCTGGAGGTTTCACCTCCTTGGAGAAGGTAAAAAGGGACCACGGAGTTTATTTTTTCCAAAAACTGAAAGGACTTAAAAGTTTTAACAAAGTTCTACAAATCCTTAGTTGAAAATGTCCTAACTTTCTGCATTACTTGCTGATTTGGCAGTGCTAAAAATATCCATAGAAAAAGTAGCACTGCAGCTGGTCAAGTCCTGTGGACACACCAGTTAAACCAGTTAGGTCTGATTTGTATTTTTACACAATGGCCTTAGACAAAGCAAAGAAAAATCTCTGTGACCAGGGTCAACCCTTCTTTGGAGAATTTGTTTTGCTTCCCTCAGGCTGAAGGTTTCTGACCTCGGCCTTCATCACTCACGTTAAAACCCTACTGCACAAGTCCAGCTGGTTCTAGACCATACTGCAAGATTTTACAGTTTCAGCATGCTGTGATGTGGTAGCTACTCTTTGTCTGTATGTCACTATATGTTCTTGTACTGATACACCTCAAACGCGGTTACACTGTAACCATGTTTCACCACAGGGAACAATACAGTTCTACAACAACAGTAAATACACAGGCCTGCCTCTGTAAGAGAATGCAATGAGGATTTACCTGGTTTAAGCAGGAATTACTTAATTTGAAATACATTGAAATGTTATTGCCATTTATTAATTGCAATGATATGCATTATATAGTGTAATCCAGGGTTCTTAATCCATGCCAAATGGTATATTTCCATGAAGAAAATGTTGAATTTCCATGACCCATTTAACTTGAAATTTTTATCCTTGATCAAAACTTTATAACACTCTAAAGATTCAGGTCTTATTAAAGTTGATTATTCTGGTTTATCCTGCAGTGAAAGTGAACATAACACGAGCACATTGGAAAATAAATGTTTTGTGAATAAGGAGTGATTTTTTTTTTTTTTGATTTAGGTTGACAGAATTCCATGATATTCCTGATTTGTCCCAAGAATTTAATGAATTCCCTGACTTTCCATGTCTGGAACTGACCTCTCAAAAATCCATGACTTTCCAGATATTCCAGGACCTGCAGGAAGCCTGGCCATCAATTTGCAGTAAACAGACACTTTGGACATGTCTGGGTGTACAGAAAATAAAGACAGAGCCACACGTAAATATTTTGCATTTGCAAACTTTATTTTGGTTAGGGGGGGAATGTTTGTGCAAGACATTTTGTTCCTGAAGGATAGGCAAAACTGGAATATCACATTTCCACAGAGTCGAGAAAGTGAGCTCCCCTCCACCACTGTTTCATGACGTGACCGGTCTTTGAGGGTCAAAGACGATCACATCCCTCCTCGGAGTACAAATAAATCTAGAGAGAGTTATGACATTTACAGCTATGCCCCAAAGAATTTCACCATCTGAGTCAACCAGCAGCCGACGAGAGATGACGATCTACAGTGTGCTTCAGTAGATTAGATTCTTACAGTGCATATCACCACCTGCTGGGAGGAAAAATACTCTGAGTCTGATCTGATAATGTACCAATATTGTTTTTTTGTTTTTTTCTCCAACGGGAACTCCAAATAAACAGTACAATGGTTTGGTTGGAGCTTTCTAAATCTTGCTTACAGGATCAAAACGGGTGTATTGTGCAGACGTGAACTACTCTAGATTTTTTTTCTTAATGCTCTATTCACATCCTCAGATTTACTTGCAACTGTCCAGGTGAGGGCAGCAGCCCCCAGCGAATGTCACCATCTTGTTGCTTATTTTCTGTTCAGAACAAGATAACATGCTCCCAATACAAGCTTGCCAAGGCTTTGGGCCGGGGTGGTTAAAGAGAGGGACGCTCGGTCACTTTGGTCAGTGAGTCAGCAGGAAACAGTTCACACATCCCAACAGTGTCTAGGAGTCGTGGCACACTTCAGGACCTCAGTCCATGACACAGTATCAGTAGTTACAGTAAGTAGCTTGGTCCCCCGTCAGAGATTTACTCAGTGCACCTTTGTGAGCGTGCACACCTATGTGCAAGTACCCAAGCCTACACACACACACACACATACACACAAACACCCATACACACATTCTCCATACTAAGCCCAGTGGAGGCACTTCATATGAAACTGTGGAACCTGACTTTCTCGGGCTGTAACGGAGCAGTTTGATAAAATACGCCTGTCGAGTCCTGTTTACGTGACTGTTGGTCTACCCTGACACAAAAATCCTTGCATTGCAAAATAAATGAAGGAACCCACCGGCCTGGAATGTTAACTTTGGTGTCTACAGGCCACAGTGGGTCAAAGTCCCTAAAATTACTCATCCACTTTGACTATTTTCCCAGCCAATTATGTTTTTAGAACACCGAATAACCTTCAAATGATGGCTGGTTATTTGTCAGAGTGGCTGGTGGAGGAGACAAACTTAACAGCTTCAGCCAGATTTTATCAGCATTTGGATGGTTTTAATTTACCCCTGCACCCGTCCCATGAATGGGACTTCCACTGATACAGCCCATACATCATTACTGTTCATACACAAGCGCACACACACATGATCCAACCAACAAACACACACAAATCACACTAGTGTGTGTTAAGATTAAATTCAATAGCAGCTTCAAGGGGCAGGCACATCAAAAATGAGAGCCAGGGAAAAAAAGAAAAAAAAAAAAAAAAAGAAATCGACTGCCATCAAGTATGAAGACCCAAATCCAGAAAAGGTACGGCTTGCATCTCAACTGTCTTTCCTTGGAGATGATGCTTTATCTCACCACTCTTTCTCCCTTTTGGCCTGCACTGTGTGGTGAGAAGGATTCAGAGAGGAAGAATGCTCGGCTTTGTGAGACACATCAGATTAAAGCATGACTGCAAACCTCTTATTTGCCTCAGACAGTTCAGATTACGCTGTTTGCGTCCACATGCTTCACCTATATGGCACCTAACGTGGAAACACCTATGGCTTCAGGATGCAGTGGTCCAAAAAATAAATTAAGAAACTATATCAGTCTATTTATTAAGTATAACAACTAAAGAAACAGTCCAAAGACTTTAAAATAACTGCTACAGCCCAGTTCTACACACCTATAAATTCTGCTAGACACTATTCATATTTTTACCGCTTAAAATGATCATCTTAAAGGCCATGACAGACAGGCAACATTTGAGACAATAGAGAGGGGCAATTTACCAGCAGCTATGAATAGCATTATTATCTTAAAAAAATTCCTATTCCCAATGCAGGCAATATTATCCATTTCCATTGCCTATACATTTTGCTCATGTAACACTGCCTAATGATCCGACGTTACAATTTAACAGCAACTTCAAATGAACAAATGCTGAGATTAAAAAGCTAAGACTACTTTCCATTTCACACATTTACTTTCTTTAAAATCAAAGCAAAGAAAGTCAGTTAACATTTAAGGTAAGGGTTTAGTAGAGGATAACTAGTGTAACATTTAAGGCTTTTTCCAAAAGGCTTGAGGAGAGCAGAGCAGTGTTTTGCCCAGACAACATCGACCCAACAAAGGACTTGAGGAGAAACCGGGGCCAGAGCACATGCTAGACACATCTAGCAAGAGAAAACCTGCATCCAATGGCTGGACATTACTTTTCCTTTATAGGTAGTAGAAATACAACACAGGGTAAGGCTAGTGATTAAGTGGATGAAGAGCTCACCATAAGCCACACAGACAACATCCACACCAAGTCAGTTCACTTGCATTACAGTAGTAAAGTGGTGGGAGAAAATGTGTTGGAGGGGAAATGAAGCATTTCCCCAGCTTGCATTATCCGTTGTACTTGCATGCTTGCAAGTGATCAATTTTGGTTTTCACATACCTATAAACAAAATCCATAATAATGGGACACCACTCTGTTTCACATTAGCTGAGGACAAATGCGTTGTAATGGAGTTTCTGCTCCTTTTGCCAATGTTGAGCACAACATTTAAATTGCTCTCGCTCCTTTAAAGTCATCTCTACAGTTCAAGTAGGAACAATCTACAGAAAGTAACAACAACAAAAAGTGAAACAAAAGAACAACAAAAACTACTTCAAATGTACTTCTTTACATACGGCATTACCATACACATGACAGGGCACTTAAGACCTACCAAAGGTAAAAGAAAACTACTTGCAAGTTCAGAAATGGAGAATATTCCCATTCTTTTTGCTAGTGCTGGCTTATTTTTAACCAACAGTCTGCTCAGTAGTGATGGGTAGCTGCTTCTGTGCCATGTGATCACCCATACAGCAGTAAAGAAACTACCTGGATCACTTACGGTGAAGGTCAGAAGCCATTTTGATTTCCTGATACGACTAAGAGACTAGATGTGACTCTGATTTTAGCCTTCAACGAGTGTTACACCTCAGCAGAGTGAGGGAGCTTCTGGGACAAAAACTTTGATGAGGAACTCAACAGTCTTATTAGATGCATAAACATGTAACCATCTTATTCAACACGATCACAAACCTGTCAGAGGATAAATAACTGCAAATATAAACACAACAGAAGGACATCCTAAATGTTGCCTTTGGGGCAGTTATAAGGCCACGAATGCTGAAAAGAGGAGTTGTTCCATTTCAATCTAGGAATAGCACTGTGACAATCACATGTGGCAGGGAAATATTCTCAGCTGCGGTTAATATTTAGACAAAGATATAGATATCTACAGAGAGCAGCACATCCATGCCAGTGATGAAAACAGGAATAAACTTCAACAGTGGAACAACAATCTCAAAAAACCCTTCATCTGGAACAAAGGTAAGACATGGCTTAAAACCTGAGGAACACTTCACAACCTGGTGGGTCTAGAAATCAAGCTCTGAAGCGATAATATGTGTAGAAGAATAAATTGATCACTTGCAAGATCTTGAAGGACAAACCATAGGAGTAGCTGAACGCAGCTGCTGGGAACACAAACTCAAAACACGCCAAGTGGGGAGGAGCTCAAGCTTTTATCGGTAGCCTGGGTGATGAGTGTGGACACCTCCAGCACTGTTTGGCTCCTGAACTTGGCCCATGGCTGGCCTGTGCATCTTCTCCATCGCATCCATGCTCTGCTCCTGGAAGCCGGGCAGCTGGAAGTCCCCTCCTAGGAAGTCCACGTTCTGCATCAGCTTCGACTGGCCAGCTGGACCTCCTTTCCCTGCTCTGTACTTTGCCCCTGGGACGCAGTCAGTGGAGGCACCAGCCTGACCTCCCTGGAAAGACACTGGGAGGTCCTGAGGGCCATTGCTGCCAGCTGTGGCTGGGACGCTGCCCCATGGTGGTTGCATATAGTGGCCATTGGTGTAAGGCATGGAGCCTGCTGGGCCATTAACAGGTGACGAAGATTGTGGTTTTTCTGCTGGGTGTTTTAAAGTAAAGGACTGAGCAGCATTGGGTAACTTGCGGGGGTAGCTGAGGTTTTGGGAAGGGAATCCACACCCAGAGGGAGGCTCCCTCCTTGGGTTCTTACAAGGGTGGGCTCCCTCAGGCGGCTGCTGCATGTGTGCCAGCTGATGTTGGGCCCAGGAGCGCTGCTGCTGTTGCAACTGCTGCAGCTGTTGTTGCTGTAATTGTTGCTGTAACTGCTGCTGCAACTGTTGCTGCTGCTGCTGTTTCTGCTGATGTAACTGGTGCTGAAGCTGCTGCTGCTGCAGTTGAAGCTTTTCTGTGTCTGTGTGAAAAGCGGGCATACTGTTAATGGCTGCCATATTGGGCTGTGAATGGAGAGCAGCAGTGGGAGCTTGAGCTGCAGCTTTGTCTGCAGGCCCCACCATGAGGCAGCTGGGCACGGAGCCCAGGGCTGGGTTGTGAGTGGACACCCTGGAGCTGGCATTGATGAGCAGGTTGCGGCTAATGGGACTGGGGTTTGCGATCTGGCCCTCACAAACAGAGGTGGCACCCATGCCAGCCCGTGCCTGGCACAGCTGATTGATCTGATGCACGATGCTGCTCAGGTCACCAGGCCGATTCTGGTGCAGGCTGGCCGCCATGGACAGTGGGATGGTGGAGGTAGATACGGTAACGTTTGGTGGGGCGTCTGCATCAGGGAGCTTCCGGGGCCCATAAGCACCCGGCAGGGGCTGCTGGAGGCCATTGGGCGCAACAGGTGGTCCTGCACCCACAGCTTGGGGAAGGGGCTGTGAGCCAGCTAGACCCTGGGAATGCTGCAGGCTTGGAAGCTGAGCTCCGTCAGATATGTGCCGCAGATCCTGAGTCACTCCTTGCTGTTGAAGTAAAGCTTGTTGATGAGGAGCCGTCTGATGCTGCAGAGTCTGCAGATGAGAAAAATGCTGCTGTGGCGGCGGCACAATTGACGGACAAGGCTGGCTCTGCTGTTGCTGTAGAGCCTGGGCGTGTGGCAAGCTCTGCTGCCTCTGAATGCCCGGTGGATGAGCCAATCTTTGCTGCTGCTGTGAAGTCTGCAGCTGGGACAGGCTCTGCTGCCGCTGCAGAGCTTGTGAATGAGCCATGTTCCTTTGCTGTAAAGCCTGTGGATGAGGCACAGTCTGGGCATGCTGTAAAGTCACTGGATGAGTCATGTTTTGCTGCTGCTGCTGTAGTGCCTGTGGGTGAACTATGCCCTGCTTCTGGGCAGCCAGGGCCTGGGCCTGAGGCTGAGACGGGCCTTGCAGGTGAGGAGCAGGCTGAGGAACATTTAAAGTGCTTTGAGAGGTGTACGGCCCACCGTGAGGATTCATGACGGCCTTGTGAAGCAGCCGGGCTCGGCTACCGTCCGACTCTTTGATGATGCCTTTGGCAGGCGCACGGAGGACGGCCAGGAGGCCCGCTCTGCCGCTGACCTGAGAGGGATAGGGACTGTGGCGCTGGCTAGATGAGGATGTGTCAAGCCCGTTGACTGTTCGGCGAATGTGCTTCCTTTGAGGTACTTTGACACTGTTGGGGAAGATCTGGATGGTCAGAGGATTGTTGGCAACTTTCTTAGCATAGGCATCCAACTCTGCTGGGGTTGGGTAGTTGGCAGATCTCATCTTCTGTGTAGTTTCCCCTGAAATGTGTATGAGGTCAGACAAGGAATGCTGAGCAAAGGATACTGACTCATCAGGAAATGACTAATTTCAATAAAACTGTAACCACAAAATGGTGGAAGGAAGCACTTACATCTCTGAAGTCCAGTGTTCATCTGCGTGCGGGAGCGAAGTCGGATGGTAGGGTCACCTGATGCTGGCAGACAGGCCAGCATGTCACTATTCCACTAATGCAGCATGGGACACTTTCTCCTCACCATACTGAGAGAGAGAGAAGCACGAGTCAGCCATCAGCAGACACTTACATTGGTGTGAAATGACTTTGCTATTGCCTCTTTTCACATGGATTACAGTTTGACCTTTTGCAAATGGCAGCTTGTAATAAACTGACATCTTGGTTCTGTAAAGACCCACTGCGTAAACCCTGCAGCTAGCAAAGAGCTGACACATGGGTGGAAAATGCCTTTCTTTTTCTAGAACAAAACAGCACGTAGACAGGATGATGGCAGGCTGCAATCCGACCAGCTGTCTCTTCCCATCTCACGTGAGGCTGTGCCAAAAGTACAGACAGTTACCAAGCACAATTTCCTCTTCTGCACATGGTTTGGTGGGTCATATTATGAGAAAGCAGATTAATATCAAAGTCAAAGCATTGGGCCTGTGTCACAGTCCATAGAAAAACATCTTAATCTTGATCTTAAGCAAGCAGCAAAGCCAGCAGTGTTTCTGAAAACTTGCTTACAAGAAGAAAAGCATCAGCTGCACAAGATCAAGACACAATGCTTGAGCTACTAAATGAGATAAACCTAATCCAAAAGCCATAAAGACTGCCCTAAGAAAACATGCCAGCTCTTATTTCAAGCATGGCAATAATGAATCCATTGGTTGGCAAAAATATGATGCGCAGTTAGATAATAGACAGCTTCATTCCTGTTCAGATTTTAGAGAGTTTTAAAGGCAAGGCCTATATCACAATCATCTTTTCAAAATGATAAACACAAATCTCATATGTTAACCAACCGCATGCTGCATGTGACTATACTGGTTGTTTGTCCCAATATTCAACATATCAAAAATGGCATTACTGCAAATCAGATGTATTACAAAGACATAATGTGTTCTGGCAAGTAACAGTGTCTCCATCACATTGTTTAGACTAAAATCGGACTCAATAGTGAAAATATCACAGTATCCCTCTCTAAAAAGTTATAGAGGGTCATTGGAGTGATGTTTAATAAACATCCCGGGGCTAAACAGAAACGGCATCATGAGACGGCATTTAAAAGGCTGATAACACGCAGTCCACTGTGGGATGCTGGGAATAAAACCTCAGAAGTCAAACCACGATGGGAAAAGATGACAGTGCGACCTTTTAAACAGAAATAGGTCAAGCCTGCCTTCCTAAATACCCTTCTCTTTAAACTATTCTATTTAGTCAGTATTTTGAAGGTGACGTATCACAGTTTAAACCTAGTTTCAGACAGCCAGTCTGTAGCTAGGTAACGTTAGCCATTTGTCTAGCAATCCAGCCTCAATCTGCTGTGGTCCAAGTGGCTAACTTAGCTAGTAACGTTCCCATAAATGCAGGTTCCTTCACAAAGTACAAATAAACTGGGCTGACAGGACGAATAAAATACTTCAAGTCGACGGAAGTAACAAATGATGAAATGTGGTCGGCAAATTTCAGGGTTAAATAGGTTACCTCGAGTCAAGCATCACAATAAATAAGAAGCGGACGCCTCTTTGTGCTTATTGTGACCAGGCCAGCTGGTTAGCAAACTTTAGCTTTACATTTCAACAAGTTAACGAAGCAAGCCGTGATAAATAGAAAAATACTTACTCCTCAGGAATCTATGAGTAAGGAAACTTCATTTTGTGGAGATTTAAGATTGATATTTCTCATAATAAAGAGATCATCCCCGGTTCTTTCTCTGTGCTGCTGGATACGGCAGCAGCATTTGCCGAGCATGCGCAAGAGACACGGCGCTCGAGGACCCCGGTTCTCGTTTAGGTGTCTTATTGATCGCCTGTCCATTAAGCTGTACCTACTGAACCCGAAAATGTATCCAAAACATACAATATTTACTTTTAAATGACATGTAGAATGCAGTTTATGCTTTCCCCGATTCCTAATATTTGTTTAACACTCTTTTGAAGAAAATCCTTCTCAGTGTTTGTATTTTGGCCTCTATCATTATAAAAGGGAAGGTGGGCTGTTGCCTGTTAGAAAACTACAACAAGCTAATTCTCACTGTCATGTTTCCATTAACTCAGTCACACATCACTATACTGCAGTACGGTCCCCTTTATGAACAAAGACGGGAGGGGCAAGAGGTCAAGACAGTAGAAAAAAAAAGAATGTAAAGGGTTTGCAATGTCTATAAAATGTTAATATTCTTTTTCAGAAAACCGCATTACAAAAATAAATTTGGCATTAAATTTATTAGAATGACAGATAAAGGAGTGAACTGTGATAACATTATATTAAGTACAGATGGATGACATGCAGTGAAAGCGTACAGGACTTCCATGGCCATTTGAGACGTAATGTGCATCAATACAAATGGTGTTAAATAGCATTTTGCTTACAACATAAGAGGTGATTGTTTTCACAAAAACATACTATAAAGACAGGAATTTTTAGAGCTGAATCTATACATAAACATATTTAAAGTGGTTCTCTGTCAACAAAATATTTGCTTGCCAAAATCAAATCAATATTGTCACAGTAAAGTCTGTAAAGTCACTACAGCTGCAAAGAACAAAGCATACAAACAGAAAAATCAACTCAATATGAGGGGCTGACACACACATACACACACACAAAAAAGAAAAACATACAGTAACAGGATTAACAGTCTTCTGTCAATTCTGCGTCAATATCTTCATCTTGGCTGTTTCTTATGCCATAAATGAAGTTTCTAAACTGCTGAGCAGCTCATTTGAAGCCAGCGGGTTTAGCTGTCCTGACAGTCTGTCATTGAGATTTGAGGGTCAAACTGTCAAGGTAACTCAGGTTTAGGTTAGGGCACTGTGAGCCTTCTGGAGGTGTTGTGGGCCTAATTCAATAAAAGAACATTTAATGAGACAGGCCCACTCGGTAACCTAAATGACGTACCTGCGACCCCCCCAAGCTACGTTTATATAAACCTGGGATAGTTACATCATATCCTGTGTACTGCTGCTCTGGATTTGGATGTAGTTATGCATCAGAAGGCTTAAGAAAGAAAAGTCACCTAACAAATCAAGCACTGTGACCATTAACCAAGCGCAATACCACAGAGAAACAGCCAAAATATAAACAGCTTGATCACCAAGTCCTGGAATTACCACAAACACAAAGCTAAATTCGTATTTCTAGAGGTGATGTAGTGTACAACAGCATACTCGTTTCACAAAATAAATCATGTACCAGTACTGTCTGAACAGAAAGCATGTCTCTCTGACACGAGTATAAAAGTTTGGTTTGTCGACAGAGCCACAAGTGCTGTCGAACATGGCTTTGGATCTACAGGTATCTGTAATATGAAATCAAACATCAGAATATGATATCCCAAGTTCCTCCTTTTTGCAAAAATTAATTGATTAAAATAAAAAGGTATATTTGGCCATTCACTTTTAAATTTTATCCACAGCAAGTTGTTCCACAGTATTCAAATAGTTCACAAGACAGCTTTTTTTCACAATCTGCCCATAAAATCATGCCTATGTAACACTAATTTCTTTTTGAACACCAAGTTACCCGTTTTCCAATCATAGTAAAGATTGCTAGGATTTTCAGTAACCCCTAGACTAAATATTACATAACTACTACACTACAAGCCAACTATATTAGCACAAGAGTATAATTTCCTTCCCATTTTACTGTTAGAACATAAATGATGATTATGCCTATCATGCCTGAACAACAACAGTCTGGAGGAAAGGAAAACAAAGGAGAACTAGCATACAAAAACTCCACAGACAGGCAAAATTTAAGGTGGAGATTTGCACAACGAAAGGGGCTTCGTTAAGGATTGCGAGCACCTTGGTTGCACTGAAAAATATCACTGAGATACAAATTTAAAAATAAAAATACCCTGAAAAACATTTAAAAGTAAAAATTACAATATGTACAATACAAAATAAAATTCTACAAATGCCATGAGAAAATCAAACAATGGCAATTATATGGAGTAAAGTAACATAGCAAGCTGTTAAAGTCTGATAGATTATCTAAAGTAACAGATGTATGCAACTCTGAGGAGAAGGTGTCTAAGACAAGTGAGGAAGAGGTATGTGAACAAACAAAATGGCCTGCTACATACTCAGTGTAGGAGATGATAGTAGATGCCTTGTTGTCCCAAAAAGAAGGGTCACTGTGTATAAAGACTACAGAGGATTAACTGTCAGATCACATGATAATATGAACCCAACTGTGGTTAAGAGGCAGGAAATCAGTGGATGGATAAGAGTCAAACTGGTCTTATGTCATTTCATACCAACAGGCCAGGATCTCAGATTTAAATTAAAAAAACAAAAAGAACACACAAGGAACTTTCCATATTCCAACAAAATAAAAACTCTTTAAAAGGAGCAGCAGTACATGCAGATATTCTGGTCCTGTATAAAGTAAGGCACCAGAGGTTTCCAAAATTCACTTGTTATATATATATATATATATATATATATATATATACACATATATATATATATATACATATATAAAA
>OMKZ01026026.1:22893-38009 GCA_900302535.1 Neoniphon sammara
TGCATACAACAGATATTGAAGTCATGTGAAGTCAGCTGTTTTCAGGCTTGAGCGTCGGTCATCTTCTGCAGTAAAGGGATCTGTTGAAGAAGCAGAGAGTTTATTCATGCTGGCATAAATTTATACCTTTGATGCTCTACGACACTGCCGCAATGTTCGGGCGTTTAACAATGTTCCCACTGTTGCCTTGATGTAAAATTCCATTACTTTTCCATAGCTAACGTGGAGTGCTTCCATGACCTAAAAATTTTACTCCTTTCTGGTTTGTTGGTGCTGTTTTTCTAAAGGGGTAAACAGTCTGGTTTCCACTGCATTTGGCCTTGCTGAAAAGAAAAACAGCTGAAAGCCTCTATGTAATGCAGTAAAAGTATGAAACAAGTTGTGTAACATTCCCCGATACTCCCAGACTTTCCCAGAGAATTTATTAAAGTTCCTGTTTTTCAAAATTCCAATATATTCCAGAAATCCCTCTACTGTTGGGAAGCCTGCAATGTTTTCTGCAATTTGAAAAAAAATTATGTATTTTTAAAAATCTGAAGACGTGTAGTTTTAAAAAACAAACTGCTAATTGGTTAGCCACCCATGATGACCTGTCAACGATGACTGGAGCTGTAGTGATTCACCTCTTAATACTTTTGTTGTCATCTTTGAACAAAGATAACAGAATGGCCAAAGAAACAGACATGGTGGCTGCTAACCAGGTATTTTTTATGGCTAGAGTGATGTTGGTTGTAAATTTATCTGACAAAACCTGTCACAGAACAGTCAGCTACGTATTTAATGTGCGCCACAGTGTTAGCTTTTTGTTAGCAAAGTAATTGTTTGGGTTGGAAAGCGGCAGCAGAATTCAGTGGATCCCCTCCCATTTAAGAGAGAAAGATAAGCATACAAAACCTGCCCTACTGGATCTTCTCTACAGAGAAAATGTGTTGGATCCAGAATTCCTTATTTGGACATAGGTTTGTGCTCAGTGTTACGTCTGACTTCTGAGGCATATTTAAAACATATCTACAACTCTGCTTTGCATGCCACATCATTAATGCCACACTTTATTAAGCACTGGGCGAAAAATTATAACCAGCCAACAACCAAATGCTTGTTTGGCTGTTGCTGGGAAGATTATTTGCACTACAAACCGCTGATTTGAAGGTCCTATTTTTCTGTGAGACTGTAGTTGGCCGGTAAAGATTCAGGCGTGGCTGGCGAATCTAAACTAACATTTTTGTCCATCACAAAAATGCTAATCTTCTTGCCTTGCTGCCATACATGCAGCACTGCAAGTATCATGAGGTCACCGGTGTGCTGGGAAACTCTGGAGGTTCCAGTTCCTGTATGCTTACCTTGGTTAAGTCCACTCCAGTGAGAGCATTGACAGACACAGGAAGTTCAGCCAAGAGGCGGTTCACCTCGCCTGTCACACGGCTGCCCTCTCCACTCAGTATCACAATCTCATTGGTCCGGGCTAATGGTGCTGCCACCTTGCCAGCAATCTGTAAAGATAAGGTTTAAGTGTTTACTGTAAGCAGGAAATAATCACAGACTCCTGTATCACATGATCGGAGTGTCATACACTTGAGTTTCAGGACTTATGAATCACTCAAGATGTAGCAATCCTGGTGTTCCCAATCTAGGACTGAGTGGTGTAACACTCACCTTTGCCTTAATTTCAAATTGCTTTGCCCAAAACAAACATTTCACTGGACTGACTCGCTTTGTGCTCAGTTATGAATTTAGGTCTGAAGGGTGACTGGGGCTAATATTTAAGTTTCTCACATGAATGTAGCTGCATTGTGAAAAAAAAAAATACAGCCATTCCAGCTTGTTTTGTGGGATCATATGACAGGAGTGAGTGAAACTTTCTGAAAACACCTGTTAACATCAAAGTGTTGTAGAAAATGCAAACTGCTTTGACTAAGAGACTATGAACAATCGGTTTAATTCATGTGCTGCCAATACAGGTGGAAAATGGCTGAGCTGCTTCCTGGTATGTGAATGTACAGAACATCAACTGAGCATGTGCCCATACTTGTGTAACTTCTACTCTAAAAAAAGGAATCTCTGCACTCATAAAATATGTTAAAATGCTTATTCAATACATAGCAGCAGACAGTGCGTGTCGGCCTATGGACTTTGTCAGCATTTTCCACGTCTGCCATACTGCCTGGGGTGTGACTGCACAGTGTTATTTCCCAAATACAGGGTTCTTTGGGCTTTGTGCAACCTAAGGATTTCATGCCAAAATGTTCACTAAGCATTGTGCATGCCAAAACCTGTCACACACGTACCGATGAACACACAGAGCCCAGCTCATATAAAAGCGTCTACAAACTGGAGGTGGCTGGCTGGTCGTTAGAGAAGCTGGAACTACATTATTTAATTTTTGAATGAAGAGAACGTGGTTGAACAGATTTGTGTTACCTTGGGCAGAGCTTCAAGGACCAGGGCAGTCTGGGCTGCGTCTCCATACTGCTGGTAGGCCTCAGCCTTCAGTCTCATCTTCTCAGCTTCGGCCTTTCCCACCGCTTCAATAGAGGCGGCCTCTGCCTCACCAATCTTCCTGATCTTCTCTGCCTCGGCCTGGGCAGTCAGCACCCTCTTCATCCTGATACGAGGAGAAACACAGGTGTCATAAAAACTGATAGTCGACTCATCCATCACATCTTTCCACTGTTAAATAGGCTGGAGAAAAAAATGTATATGTATCAAAAGAGTTAACTCAGATGAATATTTTTCACACCATAACCCACCCGGTTCTAAATGACCTGAAGCCCGCCACATCATTTCCAGGTCATTTATGTGTGTGACAGCTTGCAGTTGCAAAGCGATGCAAAGACTTGACTGAAGGGCTAAGTGCAGCTGAAACATGCAGACATTTCGCAAAACAAATGCTATGTGATCGTGGCAGATGGAAATGCGCGGTTGTGGTAGTTTGTAGGCAGACTAGACTTGACCTGGAGGACTGCTGTTAAAGCTTCCGCTCTCTCAAGTGTCCTAAAACAAGACACTGATTCACTGTGGCTGACTGTGGGGGCGTGGCAAGTAAAACAAGGATTACAAGAAATAGGAAGTCAAAGGAGAAATAAGATTTTTAATGTCTTGGAGCACAAAATGGCCACAATATACTGAATCTGTAGGGGATTGATAGGGATGTTTGATTTCGGGCTTTCAAAACTCACTTTACGGCTCGTTCTCTGTTTCAGAACAATTTCTCACCTGTTGGCAGTTCAAGACTCTTTCCACCCCACCCTACCCCGCAACCCAGTCATTTTCCAACGCTCATTGATGGAGGATGATGCTATGAGCAAGCAAAACAGCTCAGCTACCGAGGATTAACAGCCACGTTCTCAAGCCAAAAATGAAGATGCCAAAACAGTATTATTATTATTACTACAGTATTTTGCAGTGTGGTATTACCTTTTTGCTGTTGGGTCTCTGCCCTAATTAGCTTATTTGTTTCTTTGCATCAGCTACAGGCTACAGTGCCTTAATGGGATGGGTAGAGTGACTGCAATGGCAGACACTCACTCTACTACAGTTGTTGTAATTTCTACTGCTCTCCAACAGAGGTCGATAAAACTCAGAGATCATATAAAGCCCCTTTAACAGACGGGGCCTCACTCACTTCTGCCCCTCGGCCAGCTGCTGCATTTTGTAGGCCTCAGCCTCAGCGGGCCTCTTGACTGTGGCGACGAGCTCCTTGTCAGTGCGGTCGATCTCCTTCTCCTCAATGGTGATCTGCTTCTTCCTCTGCACCACTTCGATCTCTATCTCCTCCAGGCGGATCTTTTGCTGCTCCTTGGCAGCCTGCAGCTCATACGCCAGCTGGGCCTCGGCTTTCTGATAAACAGGCAGGCAGACACAGGCAAACACACACAGGCGCATTTATAAAACTTTGCTGAGGCAACACCCACATTGTTTGAAACAGCCAAACATAAGTACATCTAAATGACCCCCCCTGAACATTAAGTTGTGTTTAAAATGCCATTTAAAAGATAGGGTGCCCACCTTAGTGTTGACTTCCTGGTTGAAAGCAGCCTTCTGCAGCTCCAGTTCTCGTTTGGAGTCAGCCATCTTGGTATCTGCCAGGAACTTGACGTCCATCATCTCCTTCTTACACTCTGCCTCCTATGATAGAGAAGCAAAGCGGTGTTCAGTTGTACTGTGTGCGCTCATCAGAATCCATTTTGCAGAATCTGTAACCAGCTGGGGCCTCCTTACCCGTATCCCAGCATCCCTCTCTGCCTCAGCCACACCGATGTCTGCATCCCTCTGGACAGCTGCAGTCTGGGTCTTCCCAAGGGAGCTCAGGTAATCCAGTTTATCATACACATCCTGTGACAGACAAATACACAAGTTAGCCCGTGGGGTATTGCAATTCAGCTGAAACATCACGACTAAGAGCTTCAACGGGCAAGATTTTTATGTATGAATACACTCGTTTTATCAGCCTAAATAACAAAGACAGGCTGCAACCTGAGAAGAGCATCCCACTCACACTATCTCAGATCCTGTAGTTTCATCCAATTTGGCCAAATTCAAGTTTGGTGTCATCATGTATGCACAGTGACAGGAAATCGTTTCCATGGTCAGGAAGTGACAAATCAAGACAAATGACTGAAATATAAAACCAGCCCCTAAAAAGCAGCAATCAAGCACTGTGTCAAGAAAAAGCAGACCGAACCAAACATGAAAGGACCTGTTGTGAGTTTCTAAAGACTGAAGAGATGATTTTCTTCATCACACCTGCCAAAAATATAATTCATGTCTGCAGTGCTGACGTCATGTTGTATTTCTTCTAGATAGTTAAGATCCAAAAATTTACACCATCATCACTCACTGTTGTTTGGGGCTGCTAACATGTCAAGTTGTCAAGTGCAGTTTCAACTATTGGAGGAAACCCTGTATCTGTATTCAATAACAGCTTATTGATTATGGCACTTGCACTTAAGAGCTGACACAAACAAAATGCCTCATTAATTTGAACTGCTGACAGCACCGTCACACTGGTAACAAGGTGTTAGGTACAAGGTGTTAGCTGTTATTTATTTATTTTACACAGCTGTTTTTACACTTAATGTTAACTACAAAAGAGATGCTTTGTTGCAAGTATTTTTATTTGATGTGAATGAATGAACATAAATCTGGGAGAGATAGAAGAAAAGACCACGACCATATATAAAGTCCATGATATCCTGAAGCCTAATCTAATGCGCTAACCGGTCTTGATGTATCACAGAAACCATCTTGACCTGGACTAATTGATGTGATAGAAATGGACTCTTCACTTCCACCAAGGAACTGTGGTGAGCCACTGTCTCCAATGCACTTCAATTAGTTGTAATCAACAACAGCAAAGCCTGCCTAAAAGGGGAGCCTCCTGCCAGTCAATCTAATTTAGATCAATTATTAGATCCAAATGCCATGAAACCCCAGTGGACAAAGTAGTTTGTGACAGACAACTGCCTGGACTGTAAAGAAACCATATTCAACAAAAAGGGAGATTTAGCCTATGGTTTAAACAATGTTAAAATACAATTCTGCACAGGGATATTCAACTGTATGGGTACAGGGCAGGAGTGGAGGTGTGCATAAATTTGTGGGTGAAACTACACTGACTTTAAAATCATCACCTGTTAAAAGCATTGTTAAATACTTTGCCAGAATCAAGAGAGAAAATATTTAAGTTAGCCATTGACGTAGAAATCTGAAAAACTGGGAGACTCTAGTGGGGTTTTTCTTGTTGAGGGGTGTGGAAAGCTGAATTTTTATGGCACCACAAAAGTATTGGAGTTTTCGGATGCGTGGTCATCATGAGAAGCTTGAAAAGATATAATAGAGGCATTCAGGCTCTCTAGGTATCAAGCACAAACATATGCCGTCTATAAGGGAACATATGATGCATTTACATCAATCCCAGTAAATGTCCTTTTCTCGCTCTGGGGAAAAATTAGTTAAAATCCATGTTGAAATGTTTTAGTTTGTTGTTTTCTTGTTCATTGGAAGATGTACAGACCTCATAATGCATGACTTAAGCCAAAATAGAGTTCATTCCTCCTTTTAGCACGTACCGATCACACTTCAAAACTTGTTTGGTAGTTGCTCTTTTATTTCATTTTCTACTAAAAGAGATGTGGGCAGACAAGGCAGCACAAACCAGCTTCAACAACTGACGTTTTCTTTAAATAACTGGTGCTTATCAGATTGGATGTGTTCCAAAAAGTGGTTTTCGCAGTGTAAGGAGCTTTGACTCGATCCATGATGGTCTTCCTTTGAAGTGTGGACCTAAGGGATTTGTTAACACTTCTATCCAATTAAAATGTGAAAATGCAAAACTCACACATTAGAGTGTAAAAACAAAACTGAACTGTAGATTTTGTGAACTGTTTCACAACCAAAAGTTACTGCCTTCAACACTATGAATGAGGTCTGTCACATCAGCAATATCTGCAAATTTTCTTCTCCAACAGACACACTGACAGCCCAAAGGGGATTAACCATAGTTGCATACTCTCCCAGTCCCTTTGACCCACCTTGATGGTAAAGCTGAGAATTTCGATGCCCATCCTGCCCACATCAGGGGCTGCCACCTCCCTCACCAGTTTAGCAAACTGGTCTCTGTCCTGGTAAATCTGCTCCACTGTCAGGGTACCTGCATGGAGAACATTCCTTAAATATTTCAAACACTACATATCATCACTGTCCAGTGAAAACAGTATCTTCAAACTTTTTGGAAACTTTTTGGATCCAAAGGTATGAAGGCAATACAGGACAAAAAAGTCAGAAAGAAACAAAGATAAAAACAAACAAAAATCTGTAGATGTGAAACCAAATGCGTAAATGACAAAACTAAAATGTGAATGGACAAATAAAACGAAATGATTTTAAAAATGACTAATTTCAAGCAAGAGGGAAAAAAAATATTGGTGCTTCACTGCTACAAACTTGATTGAAGTTATGAGCCAAACTGACGTGTCAATCACCTGTTAAGTGACCAATGGGACTCAGTGCCCGCCCCTATGTAAACACGGGGCTAAAATTTAGACAAGAAAATATTAAACTGAGAACGAGGGCACAAAACTTATGTAAAGGCAAGTCAACAATCTGAATGTGAAAATAACTTTTACATAATGACACCAGGACAACTGATTTCATGACAGCACCCTCGTTTGCAGTTCTCTTGTTTCTCGTTAACAGTTTTTCTTCCTCGTTTACAGGATGTTGTTTTTCTGGCTTGCAGCTGTGTTTTCTCATTTACAGTTTTTCTGTGTCGTTTACAGTTTGGTTTTCTCATTTACGGGTATGGTTGCCTGTGAATGGTTTAATTTTCTCATTTGTAGGTTTGGTTTTACATGTGAAGGATCTTTCTTTTAAAATAAATAAATAAATAAATAAATAAATAAATATTTTTTTGCTTTCAGGCTTTTGGCCCTATATTGCCATTATACATAGGATCACAGTGTTTTCTTAACCCCTTCAACTGGGATTAAATCATGAACATCACCAAGACTTTAGGTACAAGGTTTTCACCCAAAAACAGCAATATATATGACAAATATCAATTAATATGTCAAAATGAACATTTTACACCACTGCAGTGACTGAAATAGCTAATGAAGGCAAAACAGCAAAGAAAGTAAAACAAACAAAAATGTGTCACTGACCCACAGAAAATCTAGTCCCAAAGGCTTGAAGAAATCAAGTGAGCTAAGCAGATTAAACACTGTATCAGACTGAAATGTCCGTACCTAGGATGGAGCGCAGATGTCCCTCCAAGGTCTGCAGAACCACCGCTTTGATCTCCATCACTGATTTACCCAGAAACTGCTCACAGGCCACTGCCAGCAAGTCCTGGTCTGTTATGACTTTCACCTGAAGAAGACAAAGATACAGCTCTGCTCACCTGGTATGGAACCAGCTTTAAATCACTCCATCAACTGAAGATCTCAGCAGTACTGTTGGCTGTGCTCCTTCAAAATGTCAACGTAACAGTCCTTTTTTTTTTTGTAAGGAGTCCTTGAAAAATACTAACATGTAATCTATCAAATATTCTACGGTAAAGACAGTGTTAGATTTCTGTGACATGTGATTATATCCATCACAGAGACATTTTCTATACTTAATAGGGTTAGATATCTAGAACCAGGGCCAATTAAGTACTGATTCCTGATTGGACAAGTGGTACAGCTATCTGTTCTCAATCGTGTAATTCATTATATTGAATTTGCAGGCTTCACAGGCATTTCCTTTATAATGACGTTTTCTAGCAAGAACGAAGCAATTGATGTCATCTGTTTACATGGTGTAGAGGTTAAAATGTTCGCAGATGTGGCCTAACATTACTAAAGCAGATGGAAATACGGATAAATATGGAACAGACAGATGTAATTTATGCCAAAAGTGGTGGTGTACAAGTTGTTAACAACAAGCACTCTTGTGAAACACCTGCAACTTCAGCATAGCTTTAATTTGAAGCAGCGCAGCGTGGCCGACGCTTTCTATAAAGTTTCTAGTGCCGAATGCGACAAAACAACCAGCTCATCCTCATCCAGTCATCACACCTTATAAAAAACCAGAAGAGCGCAGATCTCCGTTAGGCATGTGTGGGGACTTAATGTCTACATACAGTAGACAGTGATGGCTACTTCATTTAATACAGTGGTGAAGCATCAGACAATTGAACCTATTTTAACCCCCGCTTGTTGACAGATTCCATCAGCCTCTGACATTTTTTACAGTGTTGTTCTCCCGTGTGTCTGCTCTATGTTCTGCTGACTTTCTTCGTCAGCAGTGTTTTATAAACTCTCCCGGAAATCGCACCGCAACGTGCTGCTTCTTAATCACTTTTAATTTCTATCCATGGAAAATGGTGAAGTTGTAGCCTTTGTTTTCTTTTGTGGTACAGCATTGCATCAAATTGTTAATCCCTTCACAGCAGCTTTCACTCTAAATCAGCCTGGCCCTTTTGGGCAAGAAACTACCTGATATTCATAACTGCTCATTAAATAAAGCTGATTATTCCACAAACTGTTACTTTGTGTTAACCAAAACCCTAAATTACAGCCTGATAATCCTCTGTAAATTATACAGTGATGCCAGCATTCGTTCTGCAAGGGTGAGAGTCACATTGTCAAAATAGTGATCATCTCAGTTTAGAAATGAACTCTGTTGTCCTGTAAAGCTCTAATAAAGCCTTGTTCTGGTTATTATAATTTTTCTACAGCAGAGACTAACATCTTGATACATGCTTGGTATGAGGTCGAAAAGGAAAAAACAAAACAAAACACAAAAACACCTGAAATCATAAATGTATTAAAAGTTCTGCCTACCTAGTGATAATCAAGCCTTACACAGGATTACTACCTCACAGTCACACTCCATTACATCAGAGGAGAAGCATATTAATAAATATCAGTGTAAACCAGTAGGACCAACAATGGTGTTGGTACTGATAAAATCCAAATGATACACAATCCTAATCCATAATATGATTAGCTATAAATAGATCTATCAATGCTATTATATGCGTATGAATACATTTTAAGGATTTACTAAAATTATCTATAAAACATGTAAACAGGAACTAGTACATTTTATATGCTTTGAGCTTTGACAATGCTAATCTAATGCGACCAAATCCCAAGGTTGATCATGATTGATGATTTCAGCCTGATGAAATAGCCCTGTAGCCTCAGATATATTGAAAATTTCCCTAACTGTTCCATATTGGCCTGTGTGAGAGCACAGCCATTTCATTAACAGACTGAGCACACAAAACGTTACGACTCCGACGGGAGAACTGAGAGAACCAATCGCGAAGTCCTAAAATGAGGCCACAGGATCATTTCACACCATCTCCAGATCCTGCAGGGCCCATTATTTTCTAATAATCTTGGTGGCTTGGTGAAACAGTTACAGCAGTTGCTTCATTTTGGGAGGAATGTTTTGGAAGGCACTGTTGGCATTGCTGATTGTATGAACAAGCCTGGACTGGTACCTGTTGAAAGACTTTCTCTAGCACTGTTTCATAATTCATATAATAATAATGAAACTTTCTTTAAATGATCAGGTTTCTCACAAAGTGTTTTGCAGAAAACAAATGGACAAACATACAGCAACAAACAAGATACAAAAAACAAGGGACAAGAAAACAAAGTAGAACAAGCAGATGACAAACTCCAAGGTGTGTGTGTGTGTGTGTGTGTGTGTGTGTGTGTGTGTGTATAAAGGTGTTGAGACAAGAAACTAGAACGTTGTTTTACCTGTGCCACCCCTGTGACAGTGATGGCCACCCCCTCTGCTGTCTCCACATCCTCACACCTGGGCTGCAGAGTCATGATCTCCAAAGTTATCCTACAAGAAGGAACAAAAACACACATAAACCCCCCTGCAGAAAAGGGCATGAAGCAGGATGAGCATACTTTGGATAAAAGAAAGTTAGCTAAATGCCCAATCAGACAAAACAAATACACTGAACAAATAATAAAAATGAATGTTTTGATGAACATGTTTATTTTATGGGCTTTGCTCTTTTCCATGTTACAGCACAGTAATCCAGTGTTTTGTAATAAACTACTGAGACATGAACGTCACAGCAGAACACCGAAGGAGTAGAGGTATCTGAGTATTTCACAATCCAAAATGTTGGAAGATTGCGACACTGCAGTCACAAGTTTTAGAATGCTGTATAGTCACAGTGATGAAAATTTTCCACTGAGGATGGTTACTGCTATACGGTATTTGGCCCTCACACCCTCTGTTGCTGCAACATTTTCTCAACACAAACACAAGCCCATGTGGACTACTGCAAAAAATTAAGCTGAGGAATGCACACACGACAACGCACTCTTAACTAGGTGACAGTGCATTGGAATATTTTAAAGTCCATCATGAAAACCAGCACACTACACAAGTGAGGAAAATGGATATAAGGGCTGGGCATATGGCCAAAAATGTTACCATAAAATGTATATCAGTTGCTATCAATAATTATCTCGATGTGTAGCAAAGAAATATTATGTCACATTTAAAGGCTACTTTTTGCTTCAGAGTGAAATCTGAAGAAACCACAATGCTAATCATTAACATTATGCTAATCTCCTTTAGCCTACCAAAATAATACAGCATGTAGTTCCTGTGTGCTGTGTGTCCTCACTCATGACTGGGCGAGAAAGAAGACCTTTGTCTATTGTTGCCAAATGATTGGTGATTTGTGTGTTAACCATATAATGTAATTGTTTCAAGTTTATCAACACTGTATTGAACATATTTTATATTTATATTGAGCAAAAAAATAATATTAATGCTTTGGTGCTCAGCCATAAGTCAAATGGGTGTGTGCAATATAAGCTATATAGGCCAAATGACCTTTGAAATGGTTTCCACAAACATGCTGAAGTCATTAACATATTATGTTTATTACTCAAAATACAGCAGAAAACAGCTTTCACCTCCCCCCCCTTCCTCTGCTTACTGATTGCCTGTTGATGATTACAGAGGGACTGAGACTTCGCTGTGGAAATTCACAACAGCAGAAGCTTAATTTAGCTGTGATCTAAAAAGCCCAGCCCTTTTATCTAAATGAGTCTGAACTCAATGCTTTGCGAGTTTAATCCACTTATGAGGAGCTCTTACTGTGACATAAACATTACAAGGAAATTCTAATAGCCCAGCTCAATTTCTTCATAACATAGATTGATGTGAATGCTGTTGCACCTTTTAGTGTCTGAGATGAGACACCAGGCCCAGGCCCAGCCTCCTACCACATAGGTCTTCTCATCGGAGCCACAACAACCACCTGAGGGAAGAGAAGAAGAATGGTGTTTAGCAATATTTCCATTAGGACGAGGCTTTCCCTTCAATAATGCATGCCTAGTGGAAACCTTTATGTAAGACCTGAAACAATATTCATTCACTGATAGCAGTAGCTAACTGTAAGGATGCAAGCCAAAGTGAAAAAGATTCAATGGATTTAGCATGAGGTTGGCTTAAGTTGAATAATGGATATTGCTTGTTTTTTTTGTTTTTTTTTATAACTCAGTCATGATGGGCGTATCTCAGATGTGTATCAAGGCTGAGGAAGTGTTCATAAGCACAAGCAGCCAATTTCCGGTCATGTGACTTAACACGCGAGAAATGCATCAAGCACCTTTGCATTCAGACAGAACTCAATTGGAAAAAAACAAACAAACAAACAAAAAAACTAAGGTGTAATGTCACCCGGAAAGAACTGCAGATATTTTCCACATTAACTTGATAGGTATATATTTTTAGTTTGAGATATCACTTTACTATACGTTGTGTATACATTTACCTGCTTACAGATCCATACCGATGCAATACTGACATATTCACAATTCACAGCAACAACACTGCACGTTTTCCTCTCTCTTTACTGTTTGTGGTTTTAAGACAAGACACTTCTCGCAGAATGGAAAGTGATATGTTTTGGAAGTAAGACAATTAAACCTTGAACCGGTTGTGCCAGTTTGGTTGCGATGGCTATTGTGGGCAAAAGCATCCACAATCTGCCAAGAGGATACAAAGCACACATTACTAACTTTTCCACAGTGCGTTCCTAATTTCATTTCATTCGCTCGCTCTAAAAAAAAATCCAGTGTAAAACCACAGCCATACTGTAGCTATGGGTTACGTTAATGAAGAATCCGCTTGCCCGCCCCCTTTCACATCTTGTTCACTACAGAGGGAGTATTATTGTCCAGGACCATCTTCAGCTAAGGGTGGCTTCCAAAGAGCTTGGATAATATGTTAATATACTGTGATGCCGTTTCCAAAGAAAAAATATAACAGTTTTTAGTTGATTACAAGGCAACGGTGGCGTCGCTTGTACACAATCTGATAGGCTGCGTATTAGAACAAAATATGTAGTTAGCTTGGCTGTCATTACTACCACTACTAAAACAAAGCTTAACAGTCATGTGACTTTCAGTCAATAGTAGCATCATGGCCAGTTCAACATTTCCTGCCTTGCTCGTTAGCTAACACCTGCTAATATAACGCTCACATTGCTAACACGGACATTAAAACCTGCGTTAATTAACCGTAGGGAGCACAGCGCAATTTAGCTAAAGTTGTACGCTAACGCTAAGTTACCTAGTAACTTGACTGTTAGCCACTGTGCTGACAATCAATGTCTCTTCCATTTCAGCTAAGTTACTAACGTCGCAATGCTATATCCGCCGACAACAGTTGGCTAACTAGATACAAAATGTGCAAAATGAATGTGGCTTGGTCTACCAGTTAGCCGCTAATGTTAGCTAACTGTTAATTACCTTTAGCTCTTGTAGCAATATGCTAACGTTAGCTAGCTAACCACGTTAGCATTTCAAAGGAGGGGAGCACGTACCAGAGACCACCAAGGCTTCATTTGGTCCAACAGTAAGGCAGCTTCCCATCTTGATTTACGATGATACCAGTAAAGGGCGCGTTACTCAGTAAACTGCAGTATCTAAGTGTTATCCGTAGCTACTTGGACATGCAAAAACGGTAAAAGTGTTTCTTCATCCGTCCCTCACGACGACAGCGCACAAAGCCCCCGCCCCAGCTAGTTTACTGTTACCGACAGTGACGTAACGTTTGTCAACACGGGACTCGCCCCAAGCATAACAGTTCCCACCTTCGCAAAAAAAAAAAGTTGCCACCTTCCCAAGTCTGGTAGCGATTTGGAGGGGCTTCACTCATTCTGTACGCAAAACTGGCTTGTGACAGAGTGACATATGGCCACTATTTTCAGTTTGGTCTTATCCGCTACTAACAATTCATTCATCCATTCATTCATTTTTTGATTAGAGGTCAGAGGTTAATGAGAGATGATGAAATCTTAAAGAGAGAGAGAGAGAGAGGATAAGAAACAGGAGAGACAGACCTTAAAGCTCAAAATTGAAAGCAGCTTAAAGCTCAAAATTTAAAGCAGCCTGAATAAAAATATGACTAAATATCTATCTATCTATGATTTTTTTTTATTAATTACTGTTTATTTGCAAAAATGATTAAAAAATGTAATAAAAAAACAGGAAAGCACATGCCAACTGAGGAGGGGAGACAAAACAGGCAAAAAATCAACACGCCAAGAAATGACACAAAGACATGAGGCTCAAAAAAGAGGAGAATGATACAAAAGCACAAAATGCATAAGTAACAAGTTATGAGGTTGTTATTCAAGTCATGGTAGGACATCTTTAAGTGGTCTGAGTGGTACTTGTTGCAATATGTACTGTACTTGTCATTAGAAGAGAATGGATACTAGTATTGAACTGTCTTCGGCAGGGATACAAATCACACCGCTGCTGAGTTTACTCTTATGATTTAGCGACCCCAAGTTTCTCATCTGAACTGCAGCCAAGCAGCTGCTGTCAAGCCGAATGCCAGAGAACTAGATTACACTACCACTGAATGGAGCAAAGCATAATAAAACTGTTGCTCCCATCTGATCCTATATTACTTTCAAAGTCTTCCTCTTCACATTCAAGGCCTTGCCAAACCAAGTCCCTGCCAACAGCTGTTTTGGAAAATATTCACCCCTCTAGACTTTTTTTCCCCCCTCTTTGTATATTTTGCTGGGCTGGAGTATGAATTGAAAACAGGTTCAATATGAACATTTCTTTTGTCTGTGATCTATGCAGTGTTCTTGAGCCTTTCAAAGTGGAGTGCATTTTTAATCAGTGTAAAATTATACCGTGGAAATGAATAACCGAAACCGAAGTCGAAAAAAAAAATCTCCTTTTTAGCTGGATAAATGGTCACAGAGTAAAAATAACTTAAAACAGCTTAACTCTTAATATGTTACTAATCTTTCATCATTCTTACCACAGCCAATCCCAATATTATTTTATTATAAAAATAACAGATTTTAGGGCAAATTCTGCATCAGAACAGTACAGTCCAGTGAGGAATATATGGGTTATTTATCTCAGAAAACAACTGCTAAAAACTAAACCACAGTGCCATTACATTGAAAGATGAGTATATTGCTTTTTATTTATTTATTTATTTATTCATTTATTCATTTATTCATTTATTTATTTGTTAATTTACAGTACATCATTACACTAGATTTTACTAAATCTACTTAGGAGTGCATGAGTAATCTTAAAATTCTT
>OMKZ01026027.1:0-15976 GCA_900302535.1 Neoniphon sammara
ATGTCCTTGTGTTGTAGTTGGTGACATGAACTCTTTTACCTTGTAAGGAAGGTATATATGACCTTTTAATTTTGCACTGTGTATACTTGTAAGATTTTGGTAGGTTGGTCATTGAGTTGACTATGTGCCTATGTAGTGTGTGTTGCCTTTTGACCACTTACAGAGTAGTTCCATTGCATTTTTCACTGAAGTTTTCATGCAGAATAATTAGACTAAATGGCCAAACTGTCCGTGCAGGTGTGTGAACTGCATGCCTAGCTCCTCTCCATAGCTGGTGTCTTCGTTCTAATCCACTAAGATTACTACACACTATATAGCTGATTCATGTTCCTTCCACATCCTACTGGAATAAGCCCAAAGAAGAGTACACTGACATCAGGGTAATGAAGTACTTCAGACTTTCACAAATTTAAGGTTATGTTCCATTGCCACATGGGGCCGCCAGAGTGCCTTAAAGTTGCTGAGTACAGCCTTCAAGATTATTCTATTTTTGCACTGATCTGGACGAGTCAAAATACCTTAGGCCTCCAAACACCCTTTGACCTTTTGCATATATGTGGTAGTAGTTATCAAATCTGAAGAGCAGGATTGAAAAAACACTACTCCAAAAGAATAGAATAAAGACTGGAGCACTAGACCAATAGTGTCCCTGGCTTTCCTTCGTTGGCCATCTAATCAGGCAACATTTTTCACCTGGAATGCAAGATGAATGCAATTAACCACCTGGTAGGATAGAAAGGCAAAAGTGCTTTAGATCCCAAGCACCAGAATTTAAAACCAATGAGCCAGAGAGCAGATTCAAATTTTAGCTAAATAAATATTCTTCTGACTGAGACAGAGCTGCTTCGGAGGCAGAAATAATCCAATTGGTTGAGTTCAGTGGGTGGAGTTGGTTCAGTCATGTACTGACTGAAGAGGCAGGGCAGCCACAAACAACTTTTCCATCTTGGAATGTGATTTATGCAAGGGATTGGGCTCCGTGCTGCAGTAGACAACAGGCTGGCAGGGTCATGCGCTTCCACAACAAGGACCGCCTAGAAAACAAGATGGTTCATTTTGAGATGTTATTCCTAATAAAACATTTCCATAGTGTTGGTCTATGTGTGTCACTTCAGAGGTGAAATAGGTAGGCTACAGACAATGACAAGAAAAAACTAGACCAGGAGGCTTTGGAAGATATTTTTTCTCCATCTCTCACACAAAAATAAAAATAATCTGTGATTCGGCGTCCTATTTTTTCTGTTGTATTTTTTTTAAGTTTTTACAAAACCTCAATCTCAAATCTCAGTGAAGCCTCACTTGCAATGGTGAAAAGTAGGGTGCCTGGTGTTTCGTGGAAGGTCACAACCTCCTGGTGATGTCATTGGTGATGGTGACCCTACTTTTCACCATTAGAGGTCAGACCTCTCAGAGTTTTGGATTTGGGGTTTAGTTACTCTAACTCAATCAATAAGATGATTTGTGGCTCCAGAGTACTTCTGCTCCCATGAAATTATTTACTTAACTAAGACTCCAGTCTTAGTTACATACAGATAGGAAAGAAGGTGTGAACAGGCACACAAACAACCTGATAGGCAGGCAGAAAGAAACAGCCAGAAGAAGTAGTGTAGTAAAACAGGTGGGCGAAGACAGACAACAAGTTGGGAAAAAAGAGAGGAGCGCAGAACATTGCACGACAGAGAAAAATGAAAGATGCTTTAAGCATTATGGTTGCAGACCAGAGGTCAGCTGATGAATGCAAGGCTTGAAAAGTATGATGAGAAGACACTGGGAGGCGAGGAGAACTTTTTCAGTGGCTTAGTCCAGACATGGATCCCCCAGGACAAAGATCACTGCCAAGTTGTCCAACTCCCACATGCACTTGTCTAGACACTCTGATTAACTACGGTCTGAAGTACTTCTTCTGTGTGAAACCTCATATTGAATCTTCATGAGAAAATGATCCACTGTTTCGATATTGCTTGTTACATTTATTTTTCTCAAACTACAGAGTTATACAATGTTGATCTAGGGGGAAAAGCATGTAACTGCAATTTCTGCAATGTTGCTTTTCTGTTCAAGTAAAACTTTACCTGGTAATTTGGTAATTTGCATGTTGACTCTTGAAACCTGTAAAAATCCCCCTGTATGCATCTGTGACCATGTAGGAATTAAATCCTTTGTTCCAGGAAAAGTTAGGCTACTTTTTGCAGATGTGTTTTTGTCTGTTACCAGTGATAAAATGTCAGGGATGATGGTTTCAAAGCTCTAAGAAAATGTTCCTTTAAAGTTAAGCCTGTGCCTAGCATTAGTCAATGCAACTAAATTTGCTGATTTGGGAGGAATGGCCGACAAAAAGGATAAAAGCTGGCGAAATGAGCCGCTGCAGCGTAAAAGCTAGTTGGGTCACATTTACACAGTCAAGGACAGAGGAGACTTTGTTCTTTCACAGAGAGGGATTTCACAACTATTTATTCACTTGGCTTCACTTCACTTCAAGGGGATTCACTGTGAAATCAAGGCTACTCTACTCAGCTCCCCTGTATTGCCTGTATCTCAAGAAGTGCTTCAAATGACAAAAGTGAGGACTGCTTTTACAAACTCATTGAATACAGTGCAGAATTGAACGGTGCCTTTGCGCTTAGTAATGGGCAGTGAATGAAGGGCTGTGGTTGACCAAATGATTGAGTGCTCTGTAGATGTTGAAACACAAAATTTGGGTAAAATTAGTGTACGTTTTTCCCCCCTTCTCCAAAATGGCTATGTCACATCTCGGAAATGAACTCTAGATTTGGGCCCTTTTAGGGTTAGACCATAGAAATAGCGTTGAACTCTATGGATTAGACCAATACATTGGTTTACCCCTCTTGGGCTTTTGTTAAATAATGTATTTATGTTCGATTGACTGGGTATTTTCTAGCCAAATGTCGTCAAACTAAAGTATGATGGAGGAGCTATTTCGACCTCACTCAGACCGTCACTGCAGTCTTCACCTTGAATGATGCTGTCCTTCTACCTATCCTCAAGACCTTATGTCAACAAAGTCATGTGACTGACCTTAAGAGGCTTGGCCCACTGTCTGTAAGGGCATCCAGGTGACCATGCCTCTTCCTCTTGTCTGGAGCACCTCCACCCGTTCTGAGTGACCAGAAATGGTGGCGGTCATCATTCGGTCTCATAGATCCATAGTTATAGCCATAACTTAGGTTCTTCGCTAAACAGCTACATACATTTATTTATTTCTCCTTTTATTTTTTGATGAAATGTTTTGTGTAAATGAATTCTTTATAAACAGTAATGTATCCCTAAGGCTTCCAAACATTCTCGCCACTTTTGCTAGTTGATGTACAACTTTGAGAATGAAAAAGGACAGTGAAACTGTACCTTTCACATTCTCAGACTCTTTTTGCAGCGTTATCAAAGCCTTAACTCTCCATTCGTATGTTTGTACATCCCAAACCAATGAACTTTTGCTAAAAAAAGTTCCTAAATAAACCACTTCCAGAAGATGCCTCATGCACGAGCACCTGTGCATGGCTTGCCAGTGCGTTCACTTAATTGAAGACCAGCCTCCAGCTTGTTCATTGGCCAGGAGTCCTACTTGCTACACTGACTGACTAAACTAGAAGTGGCAACTCCATTCTATCAGAAACAGCTACAGTTTTTGGAACGCTGATTCCTCGTGAGGCATGTGATTAAAAAACTTTACTGTCGGACATTCACAACTGCTTGGAGTAAATGACACAAAATATATCATTTTAGGGTGACATATTCTTTTAAAGAGCTGCTAGCCCTAAAAGAATTTCATTAGTCTGGATTTCAGTGTTGGTTTTTGTGTTTAACATTCTGTTTCAGGCACATTTCCAGCCTAATAAGAATAAAAGTCATGGGGAAACACTGAATATTTGTCATTACTGGGGATAAAAATAGTCACATTGAAAGAGATTGAATACTGGCATAAAATATCAGCTATTCAGCATCTTCAGTATAAAATATCAGTATCAGCTTTTAAAAATCCATACTGATGGAGCGCCATAGTCCCTTTATCCACTAGTAACCTCATAATCTCCAGGAAATGGACATTTTCCCTTTAGTTCTGCAGAGACATGATTTCGAGAGATCTTTTCAAACGTTTTGTTCCACCTAAGGGAGATGTAAAGTTCATGATGTCCGATTTTAATCAAGTCTTTTGTCAATATGCGGCTGTTGATGGGCAAGATGTGTCAGCAAAATGAACGGCACTGCATATTGAAATGCTCTGAGAAGTCTGTTCAAATGTTTGCAGTGATGTTCCACCTGAGGTAGAGATATGGAGGTCAGATCTGTCATTGCTTGTGGGCACAAGGAGAGTGTGTAAACCTCCCGTACAGAATAAGACACACACACATACATATGCAGGCTCTCTGTTCATATCTTAATATGTGTGATGACTTTGTTCTTTCTGGTTTTTATCTGTAATTATGTCCTATCTTTGCTTGGTAAAGCACTTCGTGACAAGTTTGTTTTATTCTTTGAAAGTACATTTGACTTGACGCGGCTTAGCAGGGTCTTAATAATTCATGCTGCTCGGAGCTCTTGGCTCAGCTGGTTGACAGCTAACACAGACGTTCACATCTTCATGATGAATAGGAGAATGCATGATTCACACTCTGTCTGTCCTTATGAACAGTCCTGACTTGATTTTATTCTTTGAAATACATAGAAGTGTCCCGCAGCCCAGTCGTTGTCTCTGTCCAGATTCCCAAAATCTCAGACTTGAGCTGGGGTGTTGACTTAGTAAGTGATGGTAATAATCATAGTAGTAGTAATAATAAACACGTTAAAAATAGTGGTTAAAAAATTAACACAGAAACACAGAAAAAGTACTCAAAATTAAAACATTACATAGTGTTAAAGCTAGTGTATTAGAGGCAGAGTTGGGGAGTAACAGATTACATGTAATTGGGATTACATAATCAGATTATTGACTGAATACATACTGAATATGCTGAAGGGATTTTATTTGCATTGAAAACATTTTGAGATGTTTGAAGAGAAAAAATATTTGTGGAAAACATTTTTTTTTTGGCTGAATAAGGTGTATAAGTATAAGGTGCAATATGTTCAATGTTTGATTTTGAAGTGATCCAAAAGTATTCAGATTAGATGATTTTTTTTGTAATCCAACAGATTATATTACTAATTACAAAAAATGCCATGTAATTTGTATTGTGTAACTGACTACATTTCAAAGTAATCTGATCCAACCCCGAATAGAGGTGTGTTTTATGTGAGTTAAGAGATAATACTGAATGAATTAGCCAGACTGTCAGGCAGGATATTTTACAATCTCAGGGTTTAAAGACAAATCTAAATTGAACTGATAACCAGGGCAGAGATGCTAAAATAATATATGGTTTCCTGGTTTGGCTCCAGTTAATGTCCTTGCTGCTGCTTTCTAAATGAGTTGGTGACTTTTGAATTAGAGAGCTGCGGTGATTAAAATGAGCCGAATTAATCAGGAGTTGCAGTAGTTTAAAGAACATGAGGTAAGCACATGGGATGATGTCTCCTAAATCAGTAAAGGACTTATTTCATAAAATCAACATGGTCAGGCATAGTCTTTCCCCCTGTGGTATTGGGCTATCATCCAAAACAGTATTAGTAGAGTATTCATTTATATCTCGTTAATTCAGTGTTTTATAAAGACCTAACTCTCGCTGGTATCATGCTTGAAGTGGTCTCAACCCCCCATTTAGTCTTGTTCATGACTTGGACTTAACTAACTTTAGTTTTTGTGGCAGCCGTGGTCTCCTGATGCTCTCGATGAAGAAAAGACAAGTTCAAGCTGACTTTCATCGTACAGCTTTGCTTTTTAGACTTATTAGATTTTTTTTTCTTTTTTTAACGAATGCAGCCTGCATGAGAGCAGCTGGACATACTAGCACCTATAGCACCTCACAACAAATTGATTTGATTCAAACGTGTTAACTGTCATCAATAAATGGGTGCAAGCAAGTTGACTTGACCCAAACCTGCATGTTACTTGCCAATCTAGTTTATTCAATGGGATTGGACCACTTTATTTTAACACCAGGCAAGGCAGGTGGCACTTATTGGAAAGGACTTTATACATCTGGAATGTACACATAAAACGCTATAGGCCCCAAAACATACTCATAAAATAAGTTGCCGCTTGACATGGTATGATACAACTTTTATTTGCCAGTAAGTGCTACACTCCTGGCGTTTCCCATCATTCTTTGAGCTGTGAAGTCAGTGGAGAGCAAGTGCAGCGCCTCGCTCCAAAGAGTACCTGTGTGCGTGCCTTGATCCCCCGGGATTTCCGTGGCTCGTGACTGTGGACCAAGTCAGACATTTCTAATCACCGCGCAATGGACCGAGCAAAACACTGGTCAGAGCTGCGCAGGGCTCTGATCGAACTGTGCTCCAAAATCACCCAGATCTCATTTGGCCAGCAGGTGTCAGTGTTGTGAAGGGAATTTATTCTAATGCAGCCGGTCCTAAGCCATTCTTGTTTGAGGGTGTGCTTGAGTGTGAAGGCATCAGTCTGGCACTATTCCATGGAATAGTATTATCTCCAGTAAGCTGATACTGTAAAGGCAGCTATTGAATATAGAATGCTGTACTTGTGTGTGTGCGTGTGTGCTTATTCACAGCAGTTGGCAGGGAAAGAGAGAGAGTCATAGATAAAGGAGAGAGCGAGGGAGTGGAAGTGGGAGAGAACGAGTGAGAGAGAGAAAGGGAAGTTCTCTGCCGTATTTATGGGGCTTCATTAGGCGAAGGCGGCTCCCACTTTTGGCCGAGCTTCTCCCTGATTCAGCTGTTATCGTCTCTGCTGGCCGCTGTCTATCCTGGGCTGCTCTCTCTCTCTCTCTCTCTCACTCACTCACACACACACACACACACACAGAGTCATGCAGACTAACACCCATGCATACCAATGCACGCACATATGCAAATCCACTCATGCACGCCTACACACAAAGGCACAGACAAACATACTCATGCACGTACACAGTTACACCCACAGTCTCTCTCTCTCCCTCCCTCCACACACACACACTGCACTGAATCCCTGCTCCAGCCTGCTGTTTACCTCCTCCTGTCCAGCTCGATGGGAGCATCCAGAGACAAGAGTGGGCCAAGAGGAAGGAGACATGCCAGCCAAGAAGTGCCTCTCTATCCAGTCCTCAGCCTCTCCAAGCCAAGGTCTGAATCTTTCATTTTATATCCCTGTCCTTCTGCCACCGACTGTCACTTTGCCTCTCTTCCTCCTCCTTCAAGATCTCGGGCTGCCTGTATTTATTTCTCTGAGATCTCACCTCTCCTCTCATCTCAGCTCTTTGTCTTCCTGTCTCTCCCACCAGTACCACTGCACTAGAAAAAAGATATCCAAGTCACAGAATCTATTGTTGACTTAAAACAAGGGAGATATTCTGTCCGTTGGGTGAGACAATTTGTTTCTATTGCAAATCAGCTTGTTACTTACTTACTTACTTACTTGACATTTAACAAATTCCTGAAACAAGAGAAAAGGCATATGGAACCAACAAGATTCCCCTTAGCAGAATGCGGTAACACTTTACAGTGCTGGTATAGTACACATACTGTATAAGCATATGTTAATACTTTGACTAATGCATGAATCATGATGAATCAAGGCATATACTATTTATATGTTGAACTGATCAAGAAATAATGACGCTCATACCTGATATATGAGTAGCAATTAATAATGTTTTTATCGTTCCTTATGAACATATAGTGTTAATACCATGAGTTGATGTATTACCATTTAAGGGCATGTGTGTGAGTTGCCAGCTCTCTGCAACTGGGCACTGGAGCTGGTAGCATGCAGCGGCCCCGCTATAATGACATGAACCAGGGTTAAGTGTGTAACAACCAACATAGTGGTGGGTGCCTCGCCCTGTGGCTGACATCACATTACAGTTAGTGCACTTGGTAATGAGTTAATAGTCATGTGCCCCGCTCTGCTTAATGTTTCAAGAAAAATAGGATTTTATGAATGAATAAGAGGCTAAATGACTTAAGATTGACATTTTTTGTCATGGTGGCAGCTGTCAGAGTTTGTCTCCGTATTAAAGCTGAATTAGAGTTGTAAATTTATTGATGTGGTGTCTGTTCCTAATTGAGTCATACTCTGTTTCACAGGCAGAATTTATTAAATCCCCATGTCTTTAAATCAGCTCTCCACAAATGATCACAAACCACATCCTCTTGGCTTTAGACAGCGCTTTGCCAAAGAAGTGGGTTTCTTTAAGCAAGAAAGATCTGATCAATGAAGGCAAAAATGACTCTGTAAACTGAGCATAACACTGAGCTCTCAAAGAGAAATGTGGTGGTACTGGTCAGTGACCAGTGGTGAATGCATCAGACTTTGTAATTGTAAAGCAGGGCAACTCTGGAAAAGAGCAAGTGTGATCAGTCAACTTTCTACGGAGCCCCAAGGAGACACAAGGGGGAAAAATAGACAGCTAGGAGTGCATAAAACTTGAAGAAAAAAAACATGCCTTTGTGTTCTCCCAAGAAAATTTTGCATTCTCACTGGAAAGATTTAATGTGAAAAACAACAAAAAAATGTGTGTTTATATAGTTTTGTGTGGAAATGTCAAAGTAATTCTGGCACAAGTGTTAGCATTGCTAGCTAAACATACAGTAGTTGGCATTGCTAAGGTGCAAGACAAATGCTACCTTCTTTTTGAGAAAGGTAATGCTAACTTAAGAAACATTAATAGTTGTAACATTAGTGAATAAAATACTGTATTGGATGACTAGTTACTTCTGAGCAAAGCTCATGTGGTTCCATGTTATTAACCAAATGAGGCACGTGAAACAATGACCAGGAAGTACTTCAATATTTATGTCCCCACCCCAAAGGTTTCTTGGAAGAGTTTTGTCAGAAAACGCAAAAGTACATGGGCAAACCATTGCTATATGCATCTCATATAGTGGATTCAATCTTCCTCCACACCACCATCATGGTTGTTGTCCTTGTCATCATCATCATCATCATCATCATCTCTCCTCTTCTTCATTCTTTACCATCTCCATCCTTTCTCCCTTTTCTTCATCTAATTTCATCCTCATCCCACCAGCCTCCATAGCATTTTTTCACTCCCTCCTGCCTTTCCTCCTGTCCTCATTCATTCAATCACACACCTGAAGTCCTAAATTCTTCCTTTTCTCCAGAATAACGGAAAACTGTTCAAAAGTGTAGTACATTTTTCATTTTAAAACTTTGTTTCTTCCCACCTTATTCCCATTTCAAGCTCTATCTCATTCACTTATTTCACAGGCACGGAGCGCAATAATCAACATCACTGCAAGTGCGTTGGAGTAAGCCAGATGTACAGTAGATATTAAAAACCAACCTAGAACAGCACAGTAAATATTTCAGCTGCCTCTTCTCAGATGGAGGTGTGGATGAAGAAGTGGCAGGGCTACCAGGCAGAGACTATGCCATTTTTCACCAGCAACATGGCCGTTCAGAGCAGAGACCTCTCTGTAAGGGGACGTTCATACTGCCAGAAATTTTCTTCTTGATGCAGATCTGATGTTTTCTAATCACTGTGAAAAGCAAAAATTTGCAAGGAGCTGCACATTTTACATGGATCACATGGATATATGATAAACTGAATCCTTAAACATGTGACTCAGTGATATCAGAATTTGCCATTGCCATGAACATAAGTAAATCGTACGTGTCATTGATCTGAGACAAAGACAGCAAGAACAAAATCAAATTAGCTGACTACATCGGAGTTTGGGGGGACTCAATTCAGTCAAAACCCAGGCCGATACTGTAACTTAAAGTAACTCGTAATTTCATGATGCTTGAGCACCATCTAGTGTCTAGCACTGTCCACACCTGTATACAGACTCAAGATGTTGGTAGTTATAAGCTAAATAGTATTTTATTTCACCAAAACACAAGTTAGGCTTACACATAAAGTTTGAAATGTTTAAAGGAGCTACACGTATTATCAGGTCAAGCTATAGGCAACAAATCAAAACATATATTTTAGGCTACAACAAGTTGCAGTGCTTTGCTATTAGCAGTAACAAGTAAGATGAGAGTGAAGGAGAAAGTAGTAGCATTGTTTGGCTAACAGTTTAGCTAAAGAGAGCTACACACAACATATGTTGCTTACCTGAAAAAACAAATGTAGAAGTTGATTGTTAGTTCCATGATTGTGATTAGTTCACCATAATAACATTATTCCAAACTCACTGAACAACACTCACTGAAATGCAAGCGTTTCAACCTGGCTAATTACAGAGCAGTGCAGCCCCACACAGTCAGGGTATTTTCCCCAAAACAAAACAAAGCAGCCTCGGCTATTTTCGTAGCACAAAATTGTATTGACTGGTATTGATCAGCAAAACTTGTGAACCCCCACTGCTGTATTTTTGTCAATGAGCCAGTAAATTATTACATACATTATACATTTAAATGTGTTTACAACAAGCAGGACAACTGTTGGTTCAAAGACAGATCTAATATCATTTGTTTCTGTTACAGGTATATTTTCGACATCACTGTGAGTACACATTAGTCTCAGATGTGGGCTGCATCCTAGAATAAATATGAATAAAATGGACCTAATGGACAGTTCAGCATTGAACATGCTGGCCTGTGGTGTAACCTTAAGTGGCCTCTATGTCCCCCTGGAGGGATCTCCGCACTTTAGTTGTCCATGGAGTACTCCTATTCCATAATGCCACGTTTCCATTTTGAAAAACAAAAGTCTGTTACCTGGAGGAGGTCATCAGTCTGTATCTCTAAAATCTGGAGGATCCAGTCTGCAATGATTTGAGTTGCCCGCTATCCTTTATTAAAGAGCAGTGAATCAGATTTTTACTGCTCTATAGCACCAAATGACCATAATATATCTGTGGGAGACTGGCTTGTTGATCAATACTAATAACTCAATGACTCCGTGACTGCCAGGTACTGAGATTTCTGGCTTTCTGTTCTGGAACAAAAAAATGCCCACCTACTAGAATTTCAAGAATTGCCCAATCCCCCCCTCAATGACTAACTTTTTCACCTGTTCAGACATGGAAAATAGTGTTTTGAGGCAACCGGCATTGCAAGACATTTCAGCTACATTTCAGGCTAGAAAGCCTTGCTCTCAGTTGAAAATAAAAGCAAAGCAGTACATGCAGGATGATGTATTACCTCTTCAATAGATGTTTCTGATGGGTGTTCTCTCTAATTTGCCACCTTATTCATCTGTACTGTGAATTTAACTTGTTTTGTAAAATTGTTTTTGTCAATTACAGGCTGCTGTAGTTCAAGGGGACCAGGTGGGTCCTGTTGTTGCAATTCTTACTGACCACCGACAAAGGTCATAGATTACTTAATACCCTTCAAAATACTTTAATTTGTTTTAAGTTTGTGCTATCAATCATTCTGTAAGTGCAATTGCCACTTTGTTCAAATGATGGATAGTTCATTTTGGTATGTAATTCTTCAATTAATTTAATAATAAACAGTTAATTATCAATCATTTCTAAGCAGCTTGAGTCTTTACAATTGAAATCAACTGACCTTAAAATAAATATCATTCCAGTGCAGTGAGTGCTATACCTCTCAATGTTCTGTAACACTGACCTCAATAGAGATAAGGTGTATGTGTGTGTGTGTGTAATAAAATATCTTATATAATCAATAAATGACATAAATGCAGTGCTTACCAGGACTCGGGTCATTTCCCTTCCATTCAGCCTATTTAGGAAGTGCATTTAAAATATTTAAATAACCTTTTCCCTTTTCAAAGGTAGCCCTGCTTGACTGATTAAAAAATAATTACGGCCAAACTCTCTACCTCTATGAAGTGCAGTTTGTTTTTTTCCCACTCTGAATTCAATGCAAAAAGTGAGAGTAGGTTGGTAGGTTGCCATTGGGAGTGAGAGTGAATTAAGGTCAACCCTGGCATGGTGCTTTAGCTTTTAGTTTGAACTGTGTCACTTGACTGGGTGCAGAGCTATCTTTTGCTGTGTGGATACAACATGCTGTGTGCAGGTAAGAAGAGATGAGAACTGTGTGAATGAGTGTTGCAATTATCTTACTCAGTTTGATACATTTAATAGGATACATATGCCTATTTAATTATGCATCACCTTAATTATATTTGTCATTAGTTGCATTAATTGCATTTAGCTAAGGTTATTTTAATCCCAGTTATTTGCAGTCATTTGAAGTTTGATCAGTTAACCCACCAGCCAATGTTTCCATCAATCAATTGCAGTTGACTAAATGAGTATGTATCATGTCCATGTCTTCTTCTTCTTCTTCTTCTTCTTCTTCTTCTTCTTCTTCTTCTTCTTATTATTATTATTATTATTATTATTGTTATTATCAAATTACTGTGTAAGAGAAGCCAGGCTTACAAGTTTGGGTGAATGAGTCATTATAAACAAGTAATACCTGCAGCGGCTTGTCAATGGTTGACTTGAAATGAACAAGCAGAAATTATTTTTGGGTATGAGATGCCATCTAGTTTGTCTCTCTGCTTCACAGGACAGCCAGACCTGTTTAACCCAAGAAATTTTCTTGATGGAGCAAAAATGAGGTGTGACGGGATGTGGTGGGATGTTTGGGGTTTTAGCTATGGCAAAGTCGAAACTTTACAAAACAGAATTTTTGAACGTGTGATCTTTGCAAACTACATTGCCTTCATGGTTTCTGCTGACCATTGATCGGCTCCTGGATTTATACTCGTTTCAATGGAGGAGGAGGAAAAAGTCATATAACAAAAGAATGGGGGTTTATCCTATTCTTCTTGCAAGAAAGTCCCATGGAGAGTTCCACCATCTCCATCTTGGATACACAGGTCAAAACCACCTATTATTGCACCACCTTGTATTGTCATGTGAAACGTTGGTCCAGAGTTCACCGAAGTTGCACAAAGATGGAACACAAAATTGCTATGTCGCTGGAAACAAATACATTTTTTCATCCCTTGTGCAGTTTCGAATGGGAGAGAATTGGAGGCGAAGTTTTCTGTGGCACTCTGTGACCACCTCTTTAATCCAGTCTAGAGGAGGGTTCAGACCTTCAAAAACTGTGATGATTTGGAGGGCAGCATTGAGCCTGGTGATGGTGTTGCTGATTGGGTTGCAGCTACTGTATGGGGGGCTGTAGTCTAGAAATCAGAGAAGTGGATGTGTGAATGGTAGGTTGCCAGTTTGAATCTCTGGACCAGCTGAGAAAATCTGGGTGCATGAAGTGAATGAGACATGTTCTTCCCTCCCTCAACAGCCACTGTCAAAGTACTCATGAGTAAGGCACTTAACCCCCAGTTACATAAAGGAATACTCCAATGTTTTGGGCAAAATACCCCTTTTTCGACTCACCCAGACTGAGTTAAGATGTTCAATAGCATTTTCACTTCTGTACATCCACTGGTTCAGCTTCTATGGGTAGCATTTCATGTTAGCTTAGCATAAAGACTTGAAGTCTACAGGAGTCATTAGCCTAGCTCCATCAAAGTGAAAAAAAATAAACTTTACAGCAACTCCAAAGCTGGCTTATTTACACAATGTATCGTGTATTTGAAATACATGTCTTGGAAAAAAAACAAAACAAAAAAACTAGAGTCGTTTTAGGAGAAGTTAGATCAATGTGATCACTGAACATGTGTGTTATAGTTCCTAGCATCTAACTTCTCCTAAAACAACTTTTTTTTTTAATGCCAAGATGTGTATTTCATTACCATGTAACATAAATAATACATTGTGTAAATAAGATTACTTTGGAGTTGGGCTAGGCTACTCACTCCTGTAGACTTCAAATCTTTATGCTAAGCTAACACGGAATGCTACCATAGGAACCAAACCAGTGGACATACAGAGGTGAAAATGGTATCGTACCTCTTATCTCAGTCTGGCTAAGTCGGAAAAAGGGGCTGCTCTGTGTTCAACAGGAGAGAACTGTGTTTGTACTGGGCAGCTTTCAGGTGTGAATGTGTGGAACAGTGAGTGTGAAACAGGGCATTGCTGAAAAAGCAAGTTATCTGCTCAGTAAATTTTTTATATGGCTTAAAAATACTTAGGAGACGCATGAATTTATTTGCTTGTAAACTTTAATATATGATCATTTGGCTTTCAGCCTAGGTTCACACAAAACTCAGAAAAAAAAATAACAGTTTGCAGCCAAGTTATTTCATATGAGTCTTTAGGGAGGTGAGCGTAGGGGGCTCAGCGCTAATACTTTGAAGTCTGCAGTTCTAATTTCTAATAACTAAGACTATCTGCACTCATTCATCATTCTCTGGACAAATTAAGCTTTTTCCAGGCCACAGCACTCATACTGTTGCTCAGGCATACAGAGGTGCAGGAAGCTGATATGTAGATGGTAACCCACTCCACCTACCTCCTTCTTATCCAGGTTTCTCTGCAGCTTAGTGTTTACCATCTGCAATCGCTACACCCAGCGGCAAGTGTCTAAGGAAGGAGAAAAAGCCCCTTGCTTAGACTACAGCACCGCCTGGGGGCCCGGCCACCCTCTCAGGCCCTGTGGGCGCAGCGGAGGTGTGAAAGACAAGTGGTAGCCAGCTGGCCGCGAGCCGTCTTGGCATCCCAGTCAGCCAGGTGTGCCTCACTTATGCCTGGGGGGGAGCTGCTGGCATAATGCAGTGGAAGTATCTGCATTATCACCAGCCTAACTTCTGTTTGCCTGGATGAAGGTTTTTTTTGTTTGTTTGTTTGTTTGTTTGTTTTTTCCGATTAATACTGTATATCACTGTTGCCTTTTGCGCATTCTGGTGTCAAGTGTGTTTCTCTGACTTGTTTGGTGTAGCAGCTCAGTTTGTCCATTTTCTACTCTTCAGTTCTTTTCTAGTATCTTTTCATACATTCTCTTCTCTCTTCACCTCACTACAACTCTTGGTCTTTTCAAGGTTCCAGAGCTGAGTGAACAATACCCCGGAGCATCCTGCCACATTTCTGTTTTAGTCACAGAGCATTTATTTAATTCATTTGCTGTAGACCTGAACGACCAGGGAAACTCAGCCAATTTGTGGGCGGCCAGCGAGCTTGTCGGCAGAGAAAAGCTATAGCCACAGCTCAATGTTTCATGGTCTTTGGTCATCCAAAAGTTACCGAACAACACATCCTCCAACCCAGACGACCACATAGATTGATTGTTGCCAGCCTCTAATACGACACACAGGAATGTTTCCTAAAGCCATCGCGCACGTGTGCATGGACAACACTCAAGACAATCACTGTTTGGGGCACCAAAACTACTTGCTTAAATTTAGGAAAAGGTTAGAGTTAAGGTGAGGGTAAGGACCTTCATTGTCATTGTCAGGATAACCGAAAACAAAACCTAAACACCCAGAAAAAAACATTGGTCTTGCTTCACTGGGGACTCGTGAAAGTCCTGTGTTTTGTTGAAACATCCACCACCCTGACCTTCTCCCTATGGACTGTCCTTGCTGTCTCTACTATGTCACTTACAGCCGGCAGAGATGGACAGAGTACTCGACTCCAGTACTTGAGTAAGAGTAAAAATACTACTGTCAAAATTTACTCCGTTACAAGTAAAAGTAGCTCAGTGGACATGTTACTCGAGTAAGAGTAAAAAAGTACTTGCTTTTAAAGTTACTTAAGTATCCAAGAGTACATGCTTTTAAGTTTACTTAAAGTAAGAGTTAGAGTAAGAGTAAATTTCTTCTTTTTCACATTAATGAATTACTGTAATTTTTTCAATTTATAGGACCTTGTGACTCTTGTTTCAGAGAATTAACTCTTTGAAACCACCTGCACTGATGTGCTTGCTTGTAGAACCACAACGTTATACGTTATCGTTTTGAGTTAAAAGAGCGGGGTTACTTTGCCGTTCTCCTTATATGGGTAGGGGATGACGTATTTCCGCTTATACGTAGATCCAGGTGGAGAACGTGTCCTGTGATAGGTTTCCTTGTTTAACAAACACAGCTTGTGTCCAATTTCTAAATAGTAT
>OMKZ01026028.1:0-27086 GCA_900302535.1 Neoniphon sammara
CATTTCATATTCAAAGTTGTAATAGGTAAGTTTGATGAACAAATGGGCATTATTTGTGCTAAATTCAAACAAAATGTTAAATTATCAAAGTAGATATGGTTATAGGTTATAATAATAATAATAATAATAATAATAATAATAATAATAGTAATAATGATAACAATAATAACACTAATAATAATAAATGAATAAATAAATAAGTAAACTACTATTTTTTCACTCTCACTGAAATTATATTTCTAATTATTTGCAATTGGATTTCTAAAGAAGCTCCAAGACTAAAGTGAGGGCTCCAACAGAAACCCTCAAAGACGGATAATTGAAGCTGCAGAGGACATTACGCTACATTCCTATTTGCAGAAAGTCTCTTGTGATTAGGAGCAATGTTCCAGATTCGTGGCACAGTTTAATGTCTTTGAGTGGATCCAATTTAGTGTGACCTTTTATTCCTTAAAAGGCTCCATTCAGAATGATGGTAACAGTCAGATGTAGGAAATTTACAAGTCAGTATCAGCTCAAGGCCATTGTCATTTCTAGTGCTTCTTTGGGATTGAAGATGACATCACGCAAAATATCTAACATACAGTTTGTGAAATTGTTTCCATAGCACTTGGTCAGTTGGACGCATCAAACATCATTGATCTGAAATTATTCTCAAGGAGTATTGGCTTCCATTAGCCCCTCACTTGACATTCAGGAGCAGAGTGATTACATTAGTAGCATCATCCATGTTGTGATTGTCTGCCTTCGTCTTTTAGAGTCAATAAAGAGAACATTCTTATTGAAGCTGGCAGTGAGCAGTGCATGGAGCATTTTGAATTTCTTCCTCTCATACACCATGCATATGAAATACTGCTCATCTCAATAATATTAAACCTCCCTTGTTGCATCTGTTGATGTCATATGAGCCAAGTTTTACTGATGAAGAACAGCAGGAGGTTCAGGCGAAAACAACACACTCACATACAGCTGACAAAGGCTACGTTTGCATGGGTGGAAAATTACACCATGAACTCGGTTGCTCAAGTAACCTGATTTTGGATTGACGCCCATTCATGTCATAACTCACTGTAACTCAGATAAGCTTGTCCTTCAATACTGAATGGGGTACTGTGGCATGTAAACATTTTACTTCTTTCCCTTTGTTTTTTGTTGTTGTTTTTCCACAAGGTGGTGAGTACATGTTGATGTCCACAGTGCGTTGCACAGATTCCTATAGGGATCATCATTTCTTTCCCATGTGTAAGAGGTAACATACTGAAAAATGGAGGCCATACCCAGCAGCTGCACGTCCTTGGTTTTTCGCCAGCAGACTGTTTCGTTGGTGGGAAGGCATATTGTGTTAATTGGTTTATGCATAGCAAGAGGAACACTCGGCCACAGGGTAACAATAGTTCATGTAAATAGCTTAACCTGAATAATGCTTTTTGCAGAATATGGTTGGTAGCCAGGTTATGCATATACACACACAGAGTTTCTGATACACAAACCACGATATGTGCCCAAGGAGATTTGAAACTGAGCTTAAAACCAAAATAAATGGAAAAATCACAATGGCACAGTACACAGTCAGCAGCTAATAGATTTTTGCCTTGTGTATTTTTGGATTGCCAGTGAATCAAATGTAAACATCTGTTGTATTTGATATTAACCAGGTCAACTTTTATATGTTTGCCTGTCTCCTATAGACTAGGCAGTATTCACTGTACAGACATACAAGTTGTACTGTGCCTCACAGTCACTGGAATGTCCCAGTATCTATATCCGTATCTATAATAACTCTGCTAAAAGAGGTGACGGTCATGTACCAGGATGTGGCAGTCACATTGATTTTATATGGTGTGCCCTTGGTACATCTGTTGATGTCATATCAGCGGCGTTGTTCTGATCAGGAACAGCAGGAAGCTCAGGCAAAAGCAGCACTCTCAAATACAGCTGACAGCGCATCTGCTACAGAGACCGCTATAGGAAATGCGATGCACATAATTCTCTTATTAAGCTGGAGATTCGTCTCTCGTGTCTTCATTAAGACCATCGTCTGTCACATACGCACTGGTGTGTGCACTGCTGTACATGCGGGGCCTCCAAAAGCAGATAAAAAGTTTTGACTCCTCCTTTAGAAGATACAGGAGATTGCTGTTCCCTTGAAGCCCTGCAGAAAGGAAGTTTTTATTTATTTATTTATTTTTTCCAGACCTTTTTTTTTATTATTATTTTTATCATTTAGAAATGAGGAAGCTTCTCAGATGAGTAATGAGATGTTTTCAAGATTACACAGAAAGGGAAATTACCTTTGACATACTACTTGTAGATTGACCAGTGAATTATTCAAATGTTTGATATACATTCAAATAAAAGTAATTCAAACTATAGGTGTGAATATATTTTCCAAAAAATCCTATGTATGCTAAGTAGCAACTGAAAACATAAATATGCTGCCAACAATGAAACTGTAATGATGCAACCCTGTGAATACATTTTTCACTTTGCTGCGGATATATTATTATTATTATGATTTGATTTTTTAAGTAGACCAGTTTGACTAAGGTCTTAGTAAATAAGATGGAATAAATAAAATGGAGATGGCTGACATCTGTGTGTTGGAATGCCCGGCACGGCACCGGCCCAGCGCTTTTAATACAGACAGCAAGGATTCAGTTGTGCTCCCACTTGACTTTACAACAGAGCCATTTCCCTGCTCTGAATGCCACTTCACAGATATTGTCACATTTCATGGTCACAGTCCACAGAAATGTCCATGAAAGACGTTTGCTTTTACTAGATTATCTATTTCTACCTGCCGGCTCAAGACGTGCGCACGCACACACACACACACACACACACACATACACACACGCCATGAACTTTTTTACAAGACCCAGAGGGCAGCTTGCACCACTGTACCCTGATGGTGAGACATTCTGCCGCTGGGATGTTTACGCAGGCCTGGTTTACAGTGTGTGAGGATGAAATGGGAGTTGACACAGACTCACATACATAAAATCATTATTTAGGATTGTCAGTGCAGGCAGCAGGCTGCCAAGAGCAAGATGAGATGTGCAGATGATTAGCTGGCTCTCTGTCCATCCATCTGTGTCGATCCATTTGTCTGTCTCTCCTTCTATCCATCTGTGCCCTAGCGTTATTTCAGTTAGTGTTAGCTTAACACTATGATGCACCTGCTTGCATATGAAATGATGGTTCAACTAGCTAATTCACTGAATTCAGATGTTTTGATATGGAATACCTCCAGAAATTAAATATGTAGTTACTTTGTCTTAGATGATCATCAAACACTTGAGCTACTGTATTTCTCAGAAAATGTGGATTGCTTGTGACACACTTTATTTGTAAAGACTGGAAAAACATTGTGTACATATATTTAAGTTTGTATATTATTTATTTATTTTTTTTACATAATGCAGTGTGTAGTATGGATATAATGTGTGTTGTGAGCTGGGTAAAATATTATACGCTGTCAAATTTGTGAGTGTTACCCAGTTTAAATGGCAGTGTTTTCTCTCTATATGATGGATATGCTCACCTATGCATAAAACAAGTAAAGTATCACACTGACCATTTTTGTCCTGTATCCTGTTCTCCGATCATTTTCCATCATTTCCGACCAAAATGTCATCAATTGCTTCATCACAGAGCTACTTTCATCACGCTTGCCACACTGACTTTCCAATACAGCTCTGTTGGGCAAAGAGGGACTCCAAGAATCAGTCCCAAACGCAGCCAGAGCATGTCTTTCAACACTTCTGTAGTGGAAAAACACACTCACTCTGCCATGACAAAAAAGACGAGGAAATAGGGTAGAGGTTGAAAGTGGTGAGGACTTGGTGTAAGTGCACTGTTCTGTCCCTTGAGCTGGAGGGTAAAAGGAAGGACAGAAAGAACAGATGCTCAGTGCTTTGGCTCCTTTTTATACCATGCACATCATTACCCTTTTCCTGGAGAAATACCTTGGAGACGTTTAGACTTAAAGGCATCAAGGCACTTCTTGACTGCTGTCTCTTCTCTTCTCTTCTCTTCTCTTCTCTTCTCTTCTCTCCAGGGCTGCAACTAACAAATATTTTCATTGTCAAGTAATCTGTCAATTATTTTTGATTGACTATTTCATCTATAAAATGTTTAAACTGATGACAAATGCCTATCACAAGTTCCCGAAGCCCAAAGTGATGTCTTCAAATTGCATCTTAAATCTGATCAACAGCCAAAAATAAATGAATAAATAAATTTTATTTTGTCATGATATGTCAAAAGGAGCATAGTCCTGCAAGCTGCTGTAACTTGCCAAACTTAATTTCATTCACAAAAGAACTGCAAAGTTTCGGTCAGGCATGCACGAAATAAGATTGACACATCATTTACAATTGACGCAAATTGCTCTGGATGTCAGCTGATGTTAGAAAAAGCTGATCGTTTGCACGGTAAATGTCGCAGTTCTTTTATGGATAAAATGAGAAAGTTTTGCAAGTTACAGTAAAGTGCAAGACTACCTCTGTTCTACATCGACTAATTGCTACAGCTCTTCTCTTCTCTTCTCTTCTCTCTCCAAAAACTAGTGCGGTCATCCAGTCATGAAAGTTTGCAGAACAGCTCAGCCCCTGCAAGCTCTTGTGTTCAGACGGGCGTGAGGTAGAAGGAGGGTTTCTTGCTCTCTGGGCAGCAGTGCCCCACTGTGGCATCGTTGTAATGGAGCCCCCGGGGGCCTGAGCCGCTCTCTAAAGGAGAAGTGATTTACACAGCCCACCACTGATTGTGAACAGAGACCCAGCAAAGCTGAGTCCCGCTGGGCCACTTCAAGGGCAGCAAGACGACAGCCTGCTGACGCCGATCGTCTTTTAAAGAGGATCGGCGTCTTTTCTTCTGGCAGCTGAGAGGGTTTTTAGGGACATGTGCAGGAACATCAGCAAGAGAATGGCAGAGGTGTATTATATTCAATACGTGCTCCAGTAATATCATGCTTGGTGAAAGCACTTTGTTGTCTCAAGGGTTGCCTGGCATGGTTTGCATTGTTTTCCCTCGTGAATGCAGGAGCTGTCGTATTTACTTTGAGGAGCTCTTTGTCTGACAGAGATGTCTGTCATTGAGAATGTCACATTGTGGCTAGTGGTGGGTGTTTGTTAATAGAAACAGCACACTGGTAGAAATCCTTTACCAAGGTTTGGATTTGCCCGTACTGCTTCTACTGGTTGAACATTGGTCTGTGGTTGAGCATCAGCCATGCAGACCATATGTAACTTTTACAGGCTTCACACAAAGCTGTTTGCAGCCATGTGCACTTATATATGTAAGCAGAGACGATAAGCTTGAGGGAAGTGAAAGTGAACATGCCTCCTAATCACAGAACAAATAAAAAGAGATTGTGTCCTCCTCCTCTTCCATCCCATTGATTAGGTTATTAAAACAGAAAACTAAAGGGAAATATAGCGAGTGATGTAGAAAATGTTATTTCAGCTTTATGAAAAAGTTAAGTATTCCTGATCAGAAAAGTGCAAATTATACAGTCTGATACCTGCATTTATTTAAGTGTTGGCGCACCCTCTTAGGAACATTTTTCAAATGGCTCACCAGAAAAAGCAAGTACATTCTGATAGATACTTTCACTGTCTACAATTTAAAATATACTATGATATCAAATTCAGGCCATTTTGTCTACCACAAACTGTAGTAGACAAAATGTGTATGGCTCGATAACAACAGCATTACTGTTCAGATGGCTCTCAGCGTCATTTCTTCAGGTTGAGGAACAAGCAAAATATCTTGAGCAATTTAAATAATTGCAACTGTGCTGTAGGAGTGGAATGGATCACTGGCATGCTGCCAAACGTCACAAAAATAAAACATGGTGGCTGTGCAGCTAAGCTAAGATCCATAGACATCAATCATTGAGAATCACATGCAGATGAGTCTAATCCATAAGCACTGGGATGAGTCATCTTCACAGAATTACCAGTGAGTAGGGTTTTACTCTGAGATTTAACCACAGTCAGCATTTCTGACAGTGTGCTGGTGTGTGGCATTATGTTTTTTCCAAGTTTTGTTCAAGTGGTGTCACTCATGGAACAACAGTGTCTTCCACACTTTTACTGAAGTATAACACCACTTTTGATTAGAGCCTTGACGAGTAAAACTCAGACTACAGTGTCTGAGAGCGATTGTTGTTCTCACAGTATGACCCAGCTGGTGTTTTTGGTCCTGATTTTGGTTTTATGTGGTGCTGGGATGTGTTTGTTAGAATCCTCTTGGTTGCTGATATTTCAAAGATTCCTTTACAACAGGATTGCAGAGAGGCTGCTCAGAATACCAAACACCGTCCACCTGTCTGTGTTTGGCTGTTATAGTACTAAACCTCAAGCGGACCCAGCTGCAGAGAACATTATTTCAGAGCTACAAAAGGATATCGAGCAGCAGGCTGTAAAGATCAAGGCCTTTGAGAGGGAGAAGGAAGCCCTTCACCTCCAAAAGAAGGAGCTGAAAGAAAAACTCCCCAAGGAAAAAACCTTGGGTATCCAGGCTGCAAACAAAAACGAGGCAAACATCTTGGGCCTGAAGCTTGAGCTTCAGGACTTCAGTGAGACGAATGTTTTCCTCAAAGCACAGGAGATGGAGGACACCTCCATGAAGGGGAAAGAGGAGGCCCAGATTGGACAGAAGAAGTCACCAGCCTACCAGCAGAAGAAAATTGATTTAACACGCTGTCAGTGATAAATTTTACTCTATGAAATATGAACTGTACCTTTAAATTTCCCCAGAGAATCCTCAAATATAAGAAAAATATAGCTCCATCTGTATTCAAGGGAAATGTCCATAACAATGCAAAATTACAGAACACAGAATCAATAAGTAAACCGTAACAGAGGAGAGAACAAGCCATCAGAAACAATAAAATCAATGAACAGGGTTGGATATTTACAAGAAAGGGTTAGAATATCTGAATAGAATAAATATCTGCTAATGTTTAACGCTTCATATCAGATGCAGTATAATATATACTGAGAGACATATTCAAGCCTGAGATACCTCTGTGTATTTGTATTTGTATAAAATATTTATTGTGTAATTTCATTCCACTGCACATAACTGTGTCATTGAAATTTATGGACACACCATTACATCACCATGGTACTGAAACTTGTTCTTACACCACCTTTTGAACTTCATCAGAATGTGTTTAATTTTCAATCAAAGTGTGAAAAATGGTTTTCAGGATTGCAAGCGGGAAATAAAACACTATCTAATATAATGCACCTAAATAATTCAACTTATCTGCATGCAGTGTTACAATATTATCTAATTATTTCTTCCAACATCACCAAGACTGCCAGAGACGGCATGTTTAGAGTAAATAGCCGCCAACACCATTCAGCTGCCGATCGACAGGAGCATCCGCTAGTCTTTCACTGTGCCAGCTCCCAGGAGCATGCAAAGTACACATTACCATATCATATGATTATGGTAAGCCATTTACAGGCTTAGATGCTCTTGCCTTGGAGGCAGCACCTTTAAGCACAGTGAAAATATGCATGGAGATTATGCAATGGGAGGCTGAGATATGCTGACTGGCAACACTGAGGTTGAGCCCCACAGTAGCGGGAGTTGTCAAAGCCCGCCACTTTAAACCATTCTCCCACTTAATCACCCTCTACCCTGGAGCTTAGAGCTCTATGTAAAGAAAAAAAAATCGTCGTCAAGCACCAGTGTAACCAGATGTAAGAGAAACACTAACCTTTCAGGGCCCTTTCCTCAGTTGTTGCAATTTCCATCCTCTAGCTTAAAATGACTCCATCATTTATTGATGTCGTGTTTCCCAAGCTGATATGGAACCCATCTCAATAATTAATCTGACGCAAGGCCCAGCCAGGCTGAGAGAGCGGCGTGCCGCTGCTAACGCTCCGCCAAGGACCCCAATGATCATTTGGCCCCAGTCTGGGTTATTTCCATCCCTCCATTTGTCACTTTTATTATATCTGCGATGAAACACTGCGCGTGCTTCCATAAAGCACTAACGGCTCTCTGCTTGTTTAAAACATTCCTCTCCAAATGACAGGCCTGCAATAATCCCATTTACCCATGAGTCACAGCAGCTGACTGCCCACTGCACACCTCCCATCCTAGTAACTTGCTCCTATAGAGGCCAGTCACACTTCCAGTCACGCATGATTTTTTTGCATATTACACACATGTGCACACATCATTGCTACTACTAATACTACTGCTAATTGTACTGCTACTACTACAGCTGCTTTACCACTATTACTTATGCTACTGCAACCGCTTCAATTTGAAAAGACTATGAGATGAGAATTAGGATGAGGTTGCTTTGAGGAAAGGGTTTAGTGCTCGAGATCCAAGTGGGGCTGGAAAGTAGTTGATGAATGAACTTTAATTAGTTAGTTAGTTTAATTACCCCTGGAAATTGGTTTAGGGGATTGAGTGTGATCGGTATAGAAGAGACAGCGGAAATGCAATTCTGCTAAAGTGCAGTAGATATGCTGTGGGGCAAGTTTCATCATGAGCTAACATCATGAGTGACAAGAAAAGCTGGGCATAGAACAGCAGCACATATTGATAATAATAATCATATGATGATTATATGAATATGTGATAATTATTGTAAGTGGATGCTTTATTGGATTGGACTGGAATCACGTGTCACGGGGGTTCCAGGATTTTGTGGTTACATGGTATGCATCTTAACCAACTGAGCCACCAGAATGCCCCTTTAAAACAGCACTTGGATAAAATATTTTGCATCTTACTATAAGTGAGAAGATATAATAAGGCTTTAACATGTTTGAATAATTTGGGATTGTTTTTATACCAGTGCTACATAGGCCGTTTTATTTAGCATTCTCATTTTCTTAATGTTATTTGGAGCTTGTGTTATTTTGATTTCTTTATAGCATTGATGAATGAATATAACAATGTAATTGATTTTCTCAGAATCAGAATCGGTTTTATTGGCCAAGTATGTTGACATGCACAAGGAATTTGGTTTTGGCTGTTGGTGGCTCTCAGCAATACAAACAATATACAGACAATGTACATGCTATTTACAGAACAATACACAATATACAAGCAATATACATAAGGTGCATGTGTGTTGTAGTGCGTACAGCACTACGACATAAATATTTAATACATAAAATAAGTTAAAACATATGAGCAATATACAGATTATGTACAGGACCAGTTCAAGTCTGGGAAATAGTCTGAAAAACAACATGCCTCAACACCGGGTCAGAGAAAAAAAAATATTAAAAAACCAAGTGCAGCATTTTCACGTATCCAAAACTTGTGTGTGTTATGACTTATTTAATAAAGCAGGCCTGCAGTCATGTTGTACACTTGTACAGTGGCTATTTAATTTTTTTTAGTCATTTACAGGCATAGCCATCTATCTATCTATGTATTTATCTATTTATCTAGCTATAACTATATACACACAATATATACACTTAGCCAATATATACATTTATTGAAGGGTTGCAGGTTAGAGTGGAGCTGCTGGCAATTTAAAATGAGCTAAGCTATAAAATTTTCATTTAATTAAAATTTTAATCAAGCTTCTTAGTTTTACGTGTTGAGTGATAGCTTTGCATGATTATTACGGACTCTATGCATTGGTATGGTATGTCTTTTTATGACAGCTTTTGTCATGCAGTGTTTTTTCCTAATCTTTCATGTGGCCTTTAAAGGTTACCACCAAAGGTATTTAGACATGCAAACAAATCCTTTTAGGGGCAGAGGGATCTAGATGTAGGTACTTGCCCCACTGGCAATCATAAAAACAGCCTAAAAGATACAATTTGTCCGTATACACTCCATAAAGTCTGTTTCGCAATAATATTGTAATTAAATTTCAATATATTTTAAAAACTTTAAAAATATGCTTCAGGCATATTTGATTTTGTTTGTTCAAAACTTAATCAGCCTCAAGGATGAGCACATCATTTCCAAGAGATAAATCAAATATTCAAATGTGTTCAACCACTTTACGTCTGATATCAACTGTATGTGGGTACAGAACGGTTCCAAATGAACCCATAGGAAAACGGGTCAGCGTGAAGCTCATGAATAAGTCTAATTCTCCACAACATGATGAGATGAGCTGACTACGCCTGCCTAAGCTGCCCTTTGTTCACTCTGAAATGAGATGTAGTATGGCTTCATGATTCAAACTCAACTCATTAAGCTTTTTTAAAAGTCCAATTACTATGGCCTCACTGCAGGACTCTTCTGTCACAGGAAAACCTCCTGACTCCATTTTTGTGATTCCACTGCTTTATTTACACTCAGTCTAACAAAAATTCAGAACTCCTGCTCTTTTCATGAAATAGTCTGATCAGGTGAATCCAAGGATCTATAAGCTTGAGGCCTGTGCAAAATGGAGGGCAAGTAAACTGAATTTGTTGAGGAGATTTTGTACTGTTAGTATGAGGTGCTTCGCACTTGGTAAGGTTGTAGGGCCCACAAAATCAATGAAAACCACATTGCATAAATTTCAAATATACTATAAAGCTATTTTATTTTCCTGAAGTTTTGGTTATAGAAAAATTGTAACCTAAAAATAGTCTAGAGCTAATTATTTCTGCAGGGCACCACAGCCTTATGTAACGGAGAGAGTAAGCGAGAGGAAACGGTGAAAGCAGCAGTTCCCACAGTGACATCACATGACCTTAAACCACATAATATCTCTGCAGTACATCTGCTAAAATACAGTAACAAAGTGCTTTAACTGGTGATGTATAGTATTTCCTCTCTGTAACCACCAGTCTATTGGAATTTGGCCCTGGGCTTAAATCTCATAAGGATGTTGAAGAACACTTAGCTTCAGATCAATAATGTTTCTGCCTCGGAGCCAGCCTTCCTATCCCCTGAGGAGTCATGGTCAGCTTGCTCAAGTTCAGTGCATCTCATCAGTATGCGGCGCAATACAGCATATGCATTACAAGTGTTTGGTCAGCTGCCTATAGACCAGAAATTATGCTGCTTTTTGCTACTGCTTTGTTTGGTTTAGTCCAGGTAGGCGGTGAGAGCTGAGCATAGATCAGAGGAAGGGTCTACTTTGAACACCCAAACTTCATAGAGGACATTAGGGCAGAGATTCATGGACATTATCAGGAGCTGCAGGATTGCCTGCACCATAAAGAATTGAATGTTTTGTAATGAATTACAGCAGAATCAAAAGGTCTATGTTAAAGCAAAATTTTGCTTTGGCACGGTGTTGGGTTGTAGGTTACCTGGGCGTGATCTGAGTCCACATGGTGGCAAAATATCCTCATTAGTTGCTCCCCTGGGCTGCTAATACAGAATACTGTATTTGTATTTCTCCATTCACTTCCATAGCACAGCAAAACCAGTCCCAAGTACCACTTTTAGGACATAAACCAATGCCAACAAAGTGGATTATGCCATTATAAAAAGCAGCAAGTACGGGTGCCCATTTTTTTGAGGAACATAAATGGCTCTTTTCTTTTTTCCTTTACGAATTGTAAATTAGATCCGGCAGGTAGCGTCTGCAGGTAACTTCCACATAGTAATAGAATTGTAATTAAACAGGGAAGAAAATGGGTACCAGGATTTGTTTTCTATGTAGGCATAATCTTTTTGTTCCTGTTCATTTATTTGCTAAAAGCATTATTTTGACACCTGTTTTGCTGCACTACTGAAGTCAATGGAGAGATACAAATTGTTTTCTGGAGGGTATATGGAGCAACTAATAAGGATATTTTGCCATTTGGACTCATATCACGCCCTCGTAACTATATAACCTAACACTCTACCAAAGTTCAATTTCATAACATCTAACATGAATTTGATTTGGTGTAGAAACTCCGGAAGCAGTGTAAAACAAATTCCTGGACTATTCATATACAGAGCTGCTGCTGTTATGTGGACCTGAAACATGCTTGTTCTGGAACTGAGCTTTCTTCATGAATGGCTTCTACTAACACATTTCATTCCAGTTAATTCCTTTGCTAAATTTTTAGACTGAGATAAATGGCTCTGCCTCTCTGTTGTTGTTCAGTAACTACTGACTTGGACGTGGGTCATCAATAACATCTCCCATACACACACACACATATAGGCATACATGTGGAAACACAGACAGACACACATTTAGGCGTGGGCATGCACACTGAACTGCAAACGCACGGGAACACACACAGCAACAACATGATTAATTAGGATGGCTTTTTTGGGCTTCACTGAAGTTTACACTACATTGCACACCAGATGGAGGGAGTGGGAGTTACAGCTTCTGAAAATGTTGTGGATCTAGAGGTTTCACAGGTGTACCACAGACATTTATAATAGAACAAGGAGCATGGAGGCTCTCTGAGCACGCTTGTTTGTGTGCAGTTATGTGTGATTCTATTTTTGCTGCTGAGCTAGTCAGCAGGCCTGTCCTGGTGAGTCGGTTTGCTTGTTGTGACAGTGACATACAGACACACTGACAGAAGAGAGAAGATCAGCCCTGCGTCCCTGTGGACTCTGGCAAAGGTCGGGCTGACGCACAGCTTGACACAACTGGACGCGATGTGGGGTGGGTCGTGATGAATTTCTCACTCAGTTGCTTTGGTTTGGATCAAAACTGTTGTTGAAAAATAAAATTTTCATTACTTACCCTGAATAAAGTATTCACACTTTCAGGCTTACATTTATGACATTGATCATAAATGTAAGCCTGAAATCGGACTGATTAGAATAAACAAGGTAAGGCCTCTTGGTAGCATCACACAGCCACACTCTGATTTCATCTCTGCACTTCATGACATAGACTTAATGACATTCAATGAACACTGCTGGGTTCACATAATTTGGAATAAGTGTTGCCATTTACAAAAATACATAGCAGGTGATTGGATCAACCATCTGTCTACTAATCAGACAGCTAAAGCAAATGATGTGGCATGAAAGCACCAGAGCTAAACAAACAGCAGCAACTGTGATGGTGAAAGCAGGCAAGCATATTGCCAGCTTGTTAGCATGTCGCTGAAGTTGGTATATGATTCTTGCAGTTTTTGAAAGTAAAAGGCACTTTGTCACATACTTTGAAGAATACCCATTATTGCTTTTGCATGCAGTGCACTATTACTTCTAGCTGCAAATCCAAACCGTGCCTGTAGTTCCTCAAAGGATGCTGATCGGTCCGGTCATTTGCTGGTTTCCAGTGATGACCTTGTGAGATCAGCTGGCTGTGCAAAGTTACCCCCTTGGTTGTATACTGTAGTTCAGAAGGTTATTTGGTTCAGTTCGGGCTGGGTAGTCCCCACTGAAAGGTCACCTTTTAGCTGCTTGCAGGAGAGGAGAATATTCCATCACTATGGAGGGAGTCAATGAAAAATAAGTCTGATTCTGTTGGATTGTTGAACAGTTGCAACTCTCAGGATATGGCCCTTGATTCAAAAATGGCAGTGTTCTGTTAAAGCCAGACAAGAGCACACATTCCTTCTGAATCCAAAGGGAGTCCTTAGATGAATTAGATTTAATGACATCCCAACGGTGCCCTAACACCGTTAAGTCTTGGCCACCTGTCACCTGAGGGGTGATTTGGTGTGGAACGGAGCAGAAGCGTGGAGAAGCTTCATCACAGGGATCCTCACATTGTCTGGTACATTTCAGTGGACTTCACATCTGATGGAATGGTTGATTCATGGAAAAATCTTTCAATGCAGCTATTTTCTTTTTTTTTTTTTTTTAGAGAGCTGTGCTGTGGCATGGTGTACTGAGAGGCATTAATCAGTGTCACTTGGCCTTGCTTGTTCTCCATCTGCTTTCTGTGCTTCTCCTCTCTTTTGTCCCTCTCTCTATTTGTTTTTCTCTTCTCCTTCTCCTTTCCCCCCTTCCGTTCTCACATATCCGCAGTATCTTTCTCTGACTCTCCATTTTTGTGTAATACTGTGTTGTTAGCTACTAGTTATTTTTTTATACCTCGATCACATAGTGAACTGAAAGAGTGAGTGTAACAAAATCAGAAAAGTCAGCTAAGGTTGTTACATCCAATGAAAGAAATGGTTCCCATAGTCTCATTGAGGGATACATTTGAAATGGCTTGATACCATTCAAGCTTAGCTAGCCTTGAGCTGGCAGATTACAGGCTGGAGTGAACCTGTGCAAACTCAACTGAGGTCTTGCATGATACATGATAGAGAAGCTGTGGTGACTGGAAGTATTTTAATATGGCTATGCCTTAGTTCAGAGCTGTATTTTGCTTGCTATGCGGTATTAACCAAAGCTGCAGTTACTGGCTGATGTTGTGTTTGTGTCAGCAAGTTGCAATATTCAGTGGCAACCTTGTTGATGTGTGTCTCATTAATATGATTACAACAGTTGGTGTTGATCATGAGTAAAAAAAAAAAATCTATTACTAAAAAAATATATTGGGCTTTTTGGGGAAGATAGAGCTTTGTATAAGAGCCTTGCACATTCACAGTTAGCCTGCCGGTGCCAGTATAGCAGGCCTGTTAACTCTCCCACTAGCTGTCAGACCTCATCAAGAATATATTGTACTTTGGTTTCAAAGATTTTAACTAATTCAGGGGTGCTGTGATTTCTCTGTCAGAGAACGTAGCCACCGAAAAATGTGGACACTTCATTGCCAGGTTAAGGCTAATCAAGTCTCTCTTTTTGAACCATGTAGAAGGTTTTCAGGTAATCTATGTACCAGGGTCTGATTTCTGCACTACACTGAATGGGAGGTGCCTTCAATCTGTCCCCCGCCCCCCCGCCATTCACCTCGTTTGCACCTCGTCTCGCTACTTCCCCAAGTCCTCTTCTACAGCTGAGATTTCTCAAAGCCTTCGCAGATGGCTGCTGCCGGGCATGAATATTTGATAGGCCTCAGATATCTCCCCGGAGGGATGGTGAAATATTAAAACACTTTCTGGTGTCCATTTTTGAAATTTCAGCCCCCCGATAAATGGACTGAGCAGGAAAAATTGTTTTCATGTGACAATATCCATATTTTTTCTCAAACTTCGAAACTCCCCTCCATCTGAAAATATGTAACATTACTTCCTGCTTTCACCTGGCCAATTTGCATATCCAAAGTGCATTTTTTTGAGGGTTGGGTTGATGTTTTCATTTGTCTCTCACCTCTTCTGTTGCATATTTGTAATTTGTAACACGGTGAATAAGGCAAAAGACTTTCGTTTGGTGCAGTATTATAGTCTTGAGTCTCATCAGAGATCATAAATTTAACATTTTCTCTCATTCTCTCTCTGTTCCAGCGGGATGCCAAGGGACAGTACCTATTTGACCTCATCTGCCACCACCTTAACCTCCTGGAGAAGGACTACTTTGGCATTCGATATGTTGACCCAGACAAGCAGAGGGTAAGTCTTCATTTTACAACAGGCCTAACAAAATTTCAGTTAAATTGGATTGGATTGAACTCCAACAAACAGTGATAATGTGTCACTCCGTCACGTCACCACTGTCCTCTGTTTCCATCGATCATCTCTTCCTCATTTTCCTTCATTTAGCCTGCCTTGCCACAACTATCTGTTACTCATGCCCTTACCTTGACACTTGACTAACACGCTCTTTATAGTTCTCTGGAAGTTGTTGAAAGTCATTTTGGGAAGCATAGACAATCATTAAGTATGGATGGAATGATATGTTTTTTTGAAGTCGATACCAATATCCACTATCTTTCCCCCCACCTGTCCTCTACTGATATTGATATGCATATTTGTAAGGATCGTAATGCAAATGGAAGTACAAAACAGGTTAAGCTTATCAGACTTGCCTTTTTACTCTGTTGCTAATTTACAGTTCTATTAAGTTACACACTATAGAAAGCACTCTAAAAATAATATTGGAGCGATATGCCTTATAAAACTGTTATCAGCTGAAGCCAATAGTCTGCTGATATATTGATCCGTCCCTGTAATAAAGTAGTAGATAAAGCAGGTTGGAGAAACGTAGAAACAACAAAAAAGCAAATTATGGCACTTCATCTCAAAATAACTATTATACTGTTACTTAAAATTCTTGCAAGACAAACTATAATCCTTGTTTTTTGACTTAACGGGAAACTTATTGAAGTCTTTTGTCATGCTGATTAAGGTTTGTCACCTCAGGGCACAAATGTACTGAATAATATCAAAAATGCATAGGTATCAAACAAACAATGTGGACATTTTTCATGAGAAATTGACCTGCTGAAAATATAGGCTATTTATAACAGTGGGCAGCTACTGTAGCTGTTTCTTAAATCATTTAAAGGATCTCTTTGAGAAGCCATCATCTCACTCACAGTCTGGTTTAAGAGAATACAGAAATGGTTAGCAACACTTCTACCTCTTATATTACTTAACTCCATCTTATTGTTGAAACAGGAACCGTTTTGCATTGGATGGAGACAGAGATAATGTATTTTTTCATTTTTTTCAAAGATGATAAGCTATTCAAATGCAAATCTAAAAAGCTCTGAGGGAATGCTATGCAGCTGATGCAAGGATAAGAAATCATCTGTGGCCACTTCCTCAGAAAAAAAAAACCCTCCTCAGTCTGTGACTGTCTGTTCATCCTTTATCTGTGTCCCAGTCGATCTTCACCACCTCTCCTCTGTCAGTGAGGCTGTCACCTCAGACTCAACAGGTGGAGCAGACAGGGATTAACAGTGAAGTCTCAGATACTGAGGCACAGCCAGATACTCTCTCAAAGGATGCTGGGAGGGTAAAAACTACATCTAATGAGTCTCTTTGTTCTACTGACATTAATATTCATGACTGGTGCATGAACATGCAGATAGTTTCACAAGTTTCAAAAAGATCAGTCTGTAATATCATGAGTATCATTCAAAGAAGTCAAAACAGAATACTGTCCACTTTCCTGGCAGGTTTCCCTCGGTTCATGGAATTTCTGGAAGGTCATGGAATTTTGAGAGGTCTTTTCCAGGCAGGGAAAGTCAGGGAATTTAATAAACAATAATTTATTAATAAATACATTTTGGGACAAGTAATGGAAATTGTTGGAAATCAGTAAGTAGTTGTTCACCAATGTAGTATTTATTTTCCATTTTATTCACGTTATTTTCACTTTCCTTGCAGAATAAAACAGCACACTAAACGTAAATAAGACCTCTGAATCTGATGTGTGTTTAAAATTTTGGGAAAAAAAACTCATGTTCATGTAGGTCATGGATACTCTGCATTTTAGTCATGGAAAACTGAGGGAATTTTACATGTGACCTAGATTGGGAACCCTGTGCATTTGCTCATTCCTTACATTTGTCGGTTGAGTCTTAAAGACCCTCACTTAAATAGTCCCATGCCAATTTTCATTACTGCAGCTTTAATTTTAGACTTTTGGTGCGTTGGTTACGTTTTTCAGTTGGAGAACTTGATGTTGACAATTTTGTCCACACTAAATTGTTGCTGTGACTGTAGTCTGTTGTGTTTGGAGGACTTCGCACTGCAAACCTTAGACTTGGCATCCCACAAAAGCATTTCTTTCGTGGTGATTAATGATTGGAATTGTAATGAAATGGAAAATCTGGATGGAAGAGTGAATCAGCAGCCCTCTCCTTCGCCTCAGCAGCTCTTCACTGCTTCAGTCTAGCTGTTCAGTGGCCACCAGATGAACAGGTCTACTGGGATCAGATCCCCAGTGTGTGTAAAAGGCAACATGGCATTAGTGTAATTGCACAACTACTGTACTGTCAATACACAAGCGCACCTCTATTGTCAGCACATCATTATCTCAGCTGACTGGAGACAGTTTCTCCTCCTGATGGTAAGCACTCTGATAGAAAACAGCGTTCTCCTGATTATCCTCCAACCAGTTTGCTTTCATGTCTTCTCTGTACAGTGACTGGGTGGGAGTCTAAATAAACAGGAGGCGAGGAGAGTGAGAGTAGCCTCGTATGCCTCCCAGCTACAGACTACAGCTCATCTTCTTCAATTGCCGAGCAATCAGGCCCCAGACTGTCAGTTTAGGAGCTAAAGATTTGGTGCAGAGCCTTATTATCACATGCGTTTCTCTTTCTCTCTCTTTCAGCATTGGTTGGAGTTTACGAAGTCAATTGCCAAACAAATGAAATGTAAGTGTTTAACATGCTTGGTTAATTTGCACCAACAATTTTGGCTGTATATTTATATCCACTGTTTCCGATACTGGGCCAATAAAAATACAAAAATATATAAAACACACAAATCATATCAGCTGGATGGCTTAATGTGCAGGAATAAAAGAGGCAACAAAAATGATTGCATCAGATTTGTATGTTTTCTGTCCTCAGCCCAGCCTCCGTTCACCATGTGTTTGCGTGTCAAGTTTTACCCGCCTGACCCTGCTGCCCTGAAAGAGGAAATCACCAGGTAAGTTTTTGAAATGACTTTGTGGGTGGGGGAACGCAGCTTATTTTCATGATGTAATGAGTTTGAGACCTGATAACCTTCACATGGCATTACCCCGTCTCTCTTCAGCTGTTTCTTTCTCTTTTCTGTAATAAACTAGAAATACCACAAGCACCTCACAAAATGAGGTGGTTAGGGAGGTGTTTTAGTCTGAAGGCAGAATTTTTTTTTTCGAAGACAGTTGAGGGAAATGACATTTGAGCAAACACTTGTACAAAAGAACGAGTGTTTGCTTACACCTGTGCTTTTGTGTCCCCTGAGGAATTACACAGTGTTGTACTTGCAGTGTTTCAGCAAGTCTTTAAAAAGTCTTGAATTCAACTGTCTTGATTTAAATTATCTCCATTATCTTCATTTAAAATCTCTTAAATTGCCTTAAAATTGAATCACTGTCCTTTTTATTCATGAGTGCCACTGCTCTGAACTTTGGTATCCATGCAGACACTAGCCTTCAAAACACAACACAAGAAATGAGTCAGCAGTGGCCAGACTGGAGAGAAAAAAAGAGAGAAATAAAGAAAAGCACACAGAAAAGGACCACTTCAGCCAACCAGTCACTTCATGTTTCAAGTCTCAGATTGAGCTGTGATTGGCTCGTTGCTTGACCGCGGCCCAACAGGAGAGACACAGAGCACAGTCCTGTTTTCCAGCTGCAGCAGCAACACAAAGCAAATGTAGTCGGCACACAGAAGCGGTACAGCAAAAATGTAGCCTGCTCTTCTTTATGGAAAGCCTTTTTATTTAGTGAAAAGCTCAGTCAGAGACAGTAGAAACAGAACATACTACAAAATGACCACAAATGAGTTTAACAAAGCCAGCGTTTTCAGGTGTTCATGTTCAAACTGTGTTACCTAGCAATTTCTTTTGAACACTTAAACTGCACACTCCATCATCTAACTTTTAGTTATCGAGCTTAGTAGATAACAGTCCTCATTGCAAAGTCACACACACTTAAAACTCCATGAACATGAATCAACCAACCTTGAACAATCCCATTCTGAATGCAAACAATGACACAAAATGGCAAATAGAGTGTCCACTCATCTTGGCTGGTGTAATAGTAATCTGATTTTACTGATCCACTAGAGATGTCTCCCTCAACATCCTTTTGCCTCTGTTTGCCTCTCCTTATATCATAAAATCACCATAATCAAATGAATGAGTAAGTAATTTTTTAAAAATATATTAAAGATTCACGAAGCTATTTTTGACCACCAGATGTTGACTCTCAGCTACAAGGTAAGATTTGAATGATTTTTTTCTGTAGCTGCACTGTTGACTTATGAGGCTTTGTTGGTTTGGGGCTAAGAGCGAATTATTTTGTGCTTTTTAAACTGGATTTTGTATGGTGCACTTGGACAATTTATCTGAAATTTGAACATGTAGCTTTTATATTTGTAGTCTGTAATTGTTTATAGTTATAGCCTATATTATATTGTGCAGGAATGTGCAGTTTCACATCAGCCTTGAATGATCACCACAGGCAATCCAGAGACACTCATAAGCATCGGTAGATTATATGGGCTTTGTCAGGTTTAATCCATCCGTTGTGCAATCAAACACAAATCCCTATTACTAAACAAAACATGCTTCAACAAAACAACTGCTTTATCACCTAAATACAAATTACAGATTAAAAAAAATGACAGTTTTTGTCTGCTTGGTCATAATTTGGCTAGTGTAGACCCTAGTGGAGGGCAGAGGAAAAGCTTATTTTTCGGTCTGATACAGAAATTTAAAAAGCTGGACAGAGACCTACAAATGATGACTCTCACATTGCAAGGAGTCATCTCACTGTATGTAATGTAATGCATGTAATGTTGTTTAATGTATCTAGAAGGCATAATGTATTATGCCTTCTCTAAACTCTGCTTTAAGATTAATTTTAGGAATAATAATACTGGTAACAGTAAGAAGAGGACGAGTTTAGCTTTGTAGAGGTTTTATAGAACTCTTTCTGATTGAATTGAGAGTCATTTTAATACATTAACCTCCTGAGACCAGGTAGTCAGCACCTCATTTTGGTCACGGTTGAGTATTTGCTAATTACATGAGTGATATCTCTGGATTGCCAGCAGCTATCAACTTTATTCAAAGTTTATCTGAAACTGCAGTTTGCCATTTCAACTGCAGATGAGCCTATCCAAATTTCAGATCAGTCACTCAAAGACAACATTCAGAATTATCCAGCTGAAACAGCTCTGCAGTCACTCACTCCAAGCCCAAAACAGACAACCAACCAACCAACCAAATAAAATGTCTCATAACTCAGCAATGCAGAGACAGAGAAAGCTCGTTCAAAGCTTACCTCGTAGCCAGGAGTGTGTAGATTCTCCACATTTTCCAATTGAAGGTCAGAGCTAAAGTAATCAATCAGCAGGCTTGGCAGCGTAAAAAATGTTTTTTTTTTAACTTTCGCTTTCTCCTAGCAATCCACAGGTAAAATTGGACGGAAATAAAGAGCTCAGTTCATAGAATAGGTTGTGCTCTGATCGATTTAAACTTTGAACTGAGTCCCGACCAGTGTGGAGACAGCTAGCTGTAATGATGCCCTCCCCCCCTTCAGACTCGGCACTCTGATGCTTTGTTTGCATCTAAAACCTGGTGAAGTGTTATTTTGTCTTTGTGAGCAGTCAAATGAAGTTTCTGGGTGTTTCTGGGTTTCTTGCCACTAACCTAACACAATATGAAAGTATGTGATTTGGTGTCATATAGACTTACCATTTTCCAGGAGAGGCCAAAAGCAAATCATTTCACACAAATCTTCAAAACTAACAAAAAACCCTGGTAACAAATTAATTTAAGAATGCAGAAATAAGTCAGATTTCAGTGAAACCTAAATTGACCTGTGTGAGACAGACAAGATTCAGCTCATTCTGGAAATGGGGTTTTACTTCACTTTGTTTTATTATTTTTCATTGGCGGAATTTATTTTTGTAAAATGTATGTATATGTAGCAGTAATATAGTTGTATAAATATACCTGCCAAGTGATCAGATGTGCAGCCCAAAGTCCACTGAACAAAATTATACCAAACGGTTGCCAATAGAGCATTCACATATATCTATTCCCAAAAAAGTAAAACAGGTAAAATCACAAAATAGGCTGGAACACATAAGATTAAGAAGCACTCTCAGTGTTTGGGATGTTTTAATTATCCCAAGAACCAAAACAGTGCTTTTTGGGTGGACTAAACGCCCTCCCACATCGTGATAAATTAGATAGTTAAATCAAGTTTGCAAGGGATACTAAAAAACAAGACATAGAAAAAGTACATCATAAACTCCCAAAAATGGGGCCAAAGCCTGTGTGTGTGTGTGTGTGTGTGTGTGTGTGTGTGTGTGTGTTCTTGTACTTCTATCCTTGTGATGACCAGAATGCTGTTTTTAACCACAGAGTGGGGACATTTTTGGGAAGTGAGGACATTTTGACCGGTCCTCACAACAACAAAGGCAAATTGTGACTTATTGGTTAAGGTTAGGGTTAAGGTTTGGGTTAGGGATACATTGGTTATGGTTAAGATTAGAAAGTCAATGTAATGTCCTCACAAGGATACAAGTACAAGGATGTGTGTGTGTGTGTGTGTGTGTGTGTGTGTGTGTGTCCTTTGTCTATGTGCTTGAACTTGAAGGCCTGTAAGTGTTTTGCAGTATGATGTCATCATATGCACAATACCAGTCTACACTGAACTGAGGATACCTAAACAAAAATGACCATAGATTCGATTAAAAAGATCCAGAGAGCAATGACTTTAACCATCTTTTAAAATAATCAAACTATATTTCTGTCGCAGTGCACCTTTAATATTAAAAGATCAGAAAGCAGTACAGACAGTAAAGAAGGTGCACGACTTCTCTCATAATGTGATCAAGAAGCTGACAGAGTTGAGTATTCCCTCTTTTATAAGCTGCCATGTCAGGATGCTGTGCGCCGCTATACTTTGCTGCGTGTGGCGTTCTTGACAGCCAAACAAACTGCTGTGAGGAGCAAGCCAGAGATGCACACAGATCCCTGTAAATCACTTCCTCACCCGGTTGCTATGCAGTGAAATCTCTTCTTCTCATCCCATCTCTAGCAAGGGAGGGCTTCACCATCCTCCGCCATCTGTTCTTACTGCGCTGTGTTTTATACACACACACACACACACACACGTTTTTGGATTTTTCATTAGTTTTATATTAAATGTTATCAGTTTTTATTTCAGTTTAGTTTTGGGTAGTTTCCATTGTGGGTCTGTTGTTTTACTATATTTTATTTAAATTTGTTTAGATTTATTTTTTGCATTATTGATTGATTTGTTTTTGTTTGGTTTTACGTTAAGTTTTAGTTCAGTTGTTATTAAGTTTAAGTTGTACTTTTAGTATTTTTTGTATGGCTGGTATTTCATTGCAGATGTAATTATAGAATTTCAGAACAGGTATTTTGTGTGTTTTTGCAACAGGTAATTTGTAATACAAACAACAAAAATTAAATTCTTTGAAAAATGTTTGCACAATAACTTTTACATGCCCAACTAACTTATAGAAGGGACTGTTTAATGTCATGCTGCACAAATAAAATGCACTAGCAGACTCAACAGCAGTTTGGATTCAGGTGTTTTTAAGTATTTTTCACTGGCGATGATGCCACTTCCCCCATGACAAGAGGAGCTCATGGGGATCTAATAAGGCAATCTACAGGATAGTGCTCTCTCACTAAGTAGCCAACATTCATAAAACTTGCTTGCACAGAATTCATTCTTTTTTAATAACATGTCATGTTATGTTATTTTAGTTTGTGTAAAGAGCAGACAGCATAGTGTTAGTTCAGTTTTCTTTTTTTCACATTGTAGTTTCTTTAAGTTTAATTAAGGCTCTGTTCTATTTAGGTACAGAACCTTCATTAATGTCATTAGTAACACCTGTGTTTAGCTACTATTTCATGTCAAAATGTCTGCTGTGAAAAAGGTCTGTAGAGCCCAACTGACATATCAGCTGGCCGGTATTATTGGCGAACATTAGCTCATCACAGACGTGTCGTATATGTACATGTTGGCTAATATGCAAAAAAAAAAAAGACTGAACATAGCGCAATAAAAGCACTTCAGAAACTTCAAAAACAGTGTCATTAAATAGTCCATCCAGCAGATTTCATTGTTTATAGTACTTTGTATGAGTTGGCAGATTTTATGTGAGTTGCCAAATCTTAGGATAACTTGCTACAAATGTGTTTTTGTGTATACATAAAAAATAGAAGTCAATATAATAGCCATAATAGTTTTGCTCCCAATTTTGGGGGATGGTATCAATATTGTCATAGTCATTGCGGTTTTATTTAACTATAATGACTTTGACACATGTACCTGCACACTCATTAACAATTGTGCACACACAAATGGGGTGGCAGAGACTGTCCTTCAACTGAAGGACCCAGGTTCAGCAAACGCCTGCCCTGCTGAAGTGCCCTTATGCAAATTACCGTATCCCTATTAACTACACGGTTGCTACTCTATTACTGACCATAAGCTCTGACCGTGACCACTCTGGTGTCACCAAACGCAAAGAGTTTTATATCTGGGGAAATAAAAGAAGTATGACACACACACACACACACACACACACACACAGACAAACACACACAAATACAAACATAAGGAGGGAATTCCTGCACAGCATAATATAAACAAGTGTATTCCCACACACCCCAACTCTTGTCTGTAGCAATCCTTAATACTGCTTTAGTATTTATTGCTGTGCTGCTTGGAGAGAAGCAGGGTCAGAGCTGGATGAAATGAACGCTGGGTAGGAGACGTGAGATCCTAGCGTTCTGTGGATGCAGTGGATGAAACCAGAAGATATGGCTCCCAAAGGACCTCAGCCTATCCCAGCAATCACATGATCAATCATAGTCACTTCTCAACATGATTATCGTTTGAATTCAGCCTCAAAATAAAATCCATATTTCTTATGTCTGATCAAAGCCTTATATGAATCCACAAAACCCACAAATTAATTTTTTGATATTGAATGAATAAATCTATTATTTTGTTGACTCATTCATCTAAATGACTGCTTTGCTGTAAAAAATAATAATAGTAATAATTCAAATTTTATTAACATACATGTTTCAGCATTACCGTGTGACTTCAGGGTCCGTTAAGTCCTATCCTGTTACTGTTGCATATCTGTTATGGACAGAGAACTGATTTCTAAGGTAGACTAGGAAACACAGTGCACCTGCCTTACACTATATCATGATATATACTTTTTTTTTCCAATGGTATGTCTGACAGTGGCATTTTAGCCACTAAAAAGTAACTATTGCATTTTGCATTTTGTCCTTAAAATGTAATAATAGTATGCCAGCTGTGTTATCTTGGCACACTTGCCATGGTAATGTGCTGTTTGGTGCCATAAAATATGTCACACAAAAATTATAAAATATGCTTGCGTCCTGGTGGCTTAGATGGCCAAGATCTATACCATGTAACTGTGATGTCCAGGGTTCAGATGTGGCACAAACCTTTATTCCATGTCATCCCCCTCTCTCTCTCTTGCAGATGAACTGTGGATGAAAGTGAGATTATGATACCTAGTGGATCGTGATTCCTAGAATGCCCACATGATATTCACACAGTCAGTTTTAATTGTTTTTCTCTTAACATAAGTGGAATTTTCTAGTGAGCAGCATAGCTGGAGGAGAACCTAAGTGGTTTAAAGTCCAGTCTAGCACAGCTCTGAATGAGGCCAGGCCGAGCAGTGCAGTTATTATGCCGACACGAGGGGCTAAAAGCCTCATTTTCCATCCATTCATTAGAGATTCTGTTAAAAGTGCACCAGGTAGAGTCAGCGCAGTGCAGCGAAATGAAGGTTCAAGTGACCTGGGGGAGATGGGATGACTGATAAATTTATCCGACGGGGGCCATTTGAGGCTTACGTGTTGGTAGAACAAAGCAAGAATTCACTATCTGTGTGACTCAGGAAGCAAGAGGTCCCAATTAAGGGAGTAGACAGCAGATCAGAAGAAGCCTCTCTGTCTGTGTTTGTGACTTTTGCTGCGCTCTAACTACGTGTCGGTCTCTGAAGTATACACACACACACACATACGCCCAGCCTCAGGCCCTCACTGACCACATATTCTCAAGTTTTATTCTGCACAACCCCCTAAGTAACTTCTGAACACTGACTGTAGCCTCACAGCTATATGGCACATGGGACATTTTAAATTATAAACATCCACCGTGTTTTGTTAAGAAAAGGCAAACAGGGCCTTGTCGCTATCAGTCCTATCTATATGATAATGACCTGAGTCGGTGTTTGTCTGTGTCCCGTTCCACAGATATCTAGTCTTCCTGCAGATCAAGAGAGATCTGTACCATGGCCGCCTCCTGTGCAAGACATCAGATGCTGCTCTGTTGGCTGCCTACATACTGCAAGGTAAACTTTCATTGGAAATGTCGTTGGCTCTCTCATTTTTTAACTTATTAATGTTATTATTCAGGTAATCATCCGCATGTGCTGCTGTGACCAAGAGCCTGTAGGATTTTCATTAGATCCTTGCAGAACTCAACTCATCTAAAATTCCTGTAACCTTTTATCAGGCAGCTGATGACCTGTAAGTTACTTCTGCTGCAGCTGTTTGTCGGTGCATTTGCGGTGGAAGATTACTTTTTCTCTATTTCGCATTCCTCTAGAGGAAATGTTTTGCTTACCAGAAAAAGATTATTTTCAAATTTGCCAGTTTCCTCATAAAGTAAATCAAATCATTTTACAGCATTAGGCTGTTTGGTTTAGGCTTTGCATTGCTTTTTGGTCATTGTTGTAAATGGGATTAATCTTGTTGAGGATATAGTGTTACAGTACTAGGCCTTGTTGTATGAAGCTGTAAATTTAACTGTAGTAGTGAGCTATTAGTGGTGATATTTTTTTTTTTTCATATTTTTATTTTGTTATTTTTCATTGACTTTATTTTGCTGGACATTTGTTGTTGCTTCTTGCACATTTTATCATTTAAAGTCGGTTGCACATTGGCAGATTGATGAGGGTTTCATACCAACAGTGTCCAAAACTGCCAGAGTGCACCTGAGCGTACCTTGTGTCCATGTGTATGTGCACCAATTTGCTGAACTGGTATACATCAAGGCCAGAAGTAAAACCACATATACAGTACATGAGTGTATCACTCTGTTGTAATGTAAACATATTAGTAGGAAATGCTTGCAGCAGCATGAGAGGAACTGTGAATAGAGACAGCCCTCTGCAGGCTTTTCAGTCATATGATTTCCATATGACCTTGGCTTGTTGGTAAACACTTGACAGCTGTACAGCCAGCTGTTTTCTGTGCATCAGTGTGTGTGGTTGTGTGGGTGTGTGTGCGCACACGCACACATGTAGGCACGCATGTACACACATGCTTGCATACATGCATGAGTCTGTGCCAGCTTGTGCGAGTATGTGCAAATGTGCCAGTGTGTGTTTGTGTGCTTGTGTTTGATCTGTGCAAGCTTAGATGTGTGTGTTAAGAATCTGAAGCCTCAAACCACTGGTGCAGACTTGTGTCCTTCACTGTTGTATGATGGAAACTTTGTTAGTCCAAACATGTTGCTTTTATCTAGAATCAAAAGTCCTTCACATGCTCAGTAATCCTTATAACCCTAGAACCATGAAACCAATTTAGATCCCATTATCATTTCAAAAAATGCAAGGCACAACTGAGAAAATCAGC
>OMKZ01026033.1:0-22500 GCA_900302535.1 Neoniphon sammara
ATTTCCAAAAACAATTTGAAATATGGACTCGTCAGACCACAGCACACTTTTCCACTTTGCGTCAGTCCATCTCAGATGAGCTCGGGCCCAGAGAAGTCGGCGGCATTGCTGGATGTTGTTGATGTATGGTTTTTTCTTTGTATAGTAGAGTCTTAACTTGCACTTGTAAATGCAGCGACGAACTGTGTTAACCAACTCACTCATCACTTCAATGTTGGTTTTCGGCCTTGCCCCTTACGTGCAGAGATTTCCCCGGATTCTCTGAATCTTTTGATGATATTATGGACTATAGATGGTGAAATCCCTAAATTCTTTGCAATTTTGTGTTGAGAAACGTTGTTATGAAACTGTTGGACTATTTGCCCACGCAGTTGTTCACAAATTGGTGAACCTCGCCCCATCCTTGCTTGTGACTGACTGAGCCTTTCAGGATGCTCCTTTTATACCCAATCATGACACTGTTACCTGTTTCCAATTAACCTGTGGAATGTTCCAGGGGTTTTTTGAGCATTCCTCAACTTTCCCGGTCTTTTGTTGCCCCTGTCCCAACTTTTTTGAAAGGTGTTGCTGGCATCAAATTCAGGATAAGCATATATTTACAAAGATCAGTAAAGTTGATAAGGTAAAACATTAAATATATTGTCTTTGTACTGTTTTCAATTGAATAAATGTCAAAAAATGAATAGCAAATTATCACATTCTGTTTTATTTACGTTTTACACAACATCACAACTTTTTGGAATCGGGGTTTGTATATATGTTATTTCACAAAGCATGAACCATTTTCAGGTAATAAAGTGGCCTTCATTGTAATGCAATAGCTTGTCAACCTTCTAGGTAACACTCTCAATTATTGAAAAAACATTATTTTGCAGTCTGATGCATTATTTTTCATTGTTTCACTTATGCCGAAGGTCTTGGTGCACATCCTGCTAACTGTTTTGTGAATTTGTGAATTCCAAAAAGGTCTCCATCCACCGCTTGAAAACATCCACTGCCGTACAATCATAGAGAAACCAGAAGCTGAAGCATTGGGGACACAACAGCATCACTGCCGTGTTTGATGGCTGGTCCAACTTTTCCATTCATTTAAATAACAGAGGCCTTATTGTACCCATGGCACCTTGAAAATGTTTTCTTACATTTCCAAAGGGTTGAGTTTCTATTTTCCTGCTAGGAACTCTTTCCATTTGCTCCATCCACCTCAAATATGTTGACATTTTTATGTCTTTAAACCATGTCACTTACTGTAATGTAGGCTAATTTAGCAATATTGTAAAATAAGTCTGTGTTTCTCTTTCTCTGTGTGTGTGGATGTATTTATCTTTTGTACATGTCTATGTCTGTGTGTGTTTGTTTTCATGTTAGGTGATGGAGAGGGAGGGGGCGAGGGGTCATCCTCCAGCCCACCCAGCAGTCCAGCAGAGGAGGAGGAGAAGACCAAGGCCACGTAATACAGCCTTCATCTTTGTAACACAGCAGACCACCCTGAGATGGACTGATGGATGGACAGGCTGATTGACACGGGGAATGACTGGAGCAGAGTCAGCAAGAGAGAGTGAGAGAGAGAGAGAGATAGAGAGACTAATGAAAAGATGGACTGAGAGAGACTCTTCACCATAGGCCATCTCCCTACAGACGCCCCCACCCCTCTTTGACCAGAAAACTGTAAACTGTCACTCGCTGTCACTATGCAACATCTGTCAGGATGACGTTACCATGGAAACACAGTGGGTGGAGGAGACAGGTGATGGAGAGAGTAAAGTGAAGATCATCAACATAACTATGCTGAGGAGAGGCATGATGGATGAGATGACATTTAGGCTCATATTTGTTTTTCATAATGGTAATGATGGTGATGATGATGATGATGATGATGATGATGATGCAAGTTGTGATGAAGATGATAATTAGGATGATGATGATGGTCTTGATGATGATAATGCTAATGATAAAGATGGTGGTAGTCTGATCATTATGATGCAAATGGTAAAGATATTATGGTGATGATGATGATGAGTATGATGATGAGGAATGCTGTGTGATTGAGAAGTGCCGGTGACTCATGGAACTCATCTTTCCATGTGTGGATATACTGCTATTGATTGATTATTGGCATTGTTTCCTGTTCACATAAGTAGCATAATGCAGTCCAAACTGGTGATTTTAATGATGGCAACAATTGTGGAAATTTACCTGACTGCTTAAAGAAAGCGTAATTTCATATTTGAAAGTAGAGAGTCATGCATAATGTAATGGGGTTAAATTCCAAACTGAAGCATTTTTTCTCTGAATGTCAACCATGTAGTGGCAGGAATGTTTCTTTTTTTGCACAACAAAAACATTCCATTTGGTGATTTAAAGTACAATTTTTATCTCCTTTGTGGTTTACTAGGCTGTGGTACAGTGCAAACCTCAACCTTGTATGTGTTTTTCACAGGTGCAATAGAAATGAATACTAATTTATTAGAAGTAAAGGAATATTACGTGTATTTTTGGTCTGTAAATAGTTTTACATTGCAGTATATTTGTGCCCATACTGTAAAGCTACATTTCAGTGTTCACTGGCGCTAATAAAACTGACTCTATGTCTGTCGGTGCTGTGTGTGAGTTGTTGATATGAAAACCACGTCTCAAATATTTTCACATCACGGATCCCAAACAGACTCACCCTAGACTCTCCAGACCCGTGTTATACACCTAGTAACCCATATAGTAAAATTTGGTTGATATTTGTAATAGGGGTATTCTAGAAATTCCAGTGAATTTCAAATGATTAAGAAATCTAGTTATTCATTTTACTGTTGACCAAATAGAACCCTTAAAGACTCCTGGAACCCCTCAATGACCCTTAGAAACTCTTAGAGGACTCTTGGAGCCTCTTCAAAACCCAGGATCCCCTGAAACCCCCGCGAAGACCCTTGGAACCTCCTGAAGTACATGTGGAACCCCATCACAGACTCATCACACTCCTAAAAGGATCTCCTGGAACCACCTCAAGGAACCTCGGAATGCCCCCCAAGAACCTCAAATACCCCTGGAACGCCCTAAAGCATCCCCAGAAACGCCTCAAAGTAAGCCCACAACTCATAGAACACCCTCAAACACCATTGGAACCCCCTCAAAACCCTCTGGAACCTCTACTTCAAGAACTGCTGGTATATGATATGGTATGTGTTGACTGGTGTCTTACTGTTCTCAGACAACTAGATGAAATGAATGGCATTTCAAACAGAATACTAAATTGTTTCTATTTCTGGCCAGAAGGAGGTGCCAGAGACCCTTCACAACACCTGTGAGTCACCACACTCATTTCATGGATTATTTCATAGCAAATTTACTTCACACCGTGGAATCAGAGTTGTATTTGGATAGCGTTATGGAGATATTTGCTTGCCCCCAATAAAAATGTTTTTTATATACAAGAAATTGATTTTGTTGCAAGTGTTGGTTGTTTTCCTTATGAAGCTCATAGTTTATCTCCTATGCATAAATGACTGGATGAGAACAAAGATTCCTTTAAAGCTCCTCTGAGGTTTCAGTACAATTGTGGGATCGGGGATGAAAGTTTACTTTGTGTAAAACTAATACAATACGACTGGCACACAGTCATATGCATTCTCTCTCACACTCACACACACTTAGACACAGTAATTAGTGTGCGTGTTCAGCATGCAGAGAGGCCATGGAGGGTTTCAGGGGGGGTTAATGCAGTTAATGACAAAGAGCTGTCAAACAAAGTGATTATGCCTCACTGGTTCTCACCGACGTGAAACATTCCAGACACCGCCTGCCGACGGGACACCAAACACAACTCTTGCAGGGGACTCCGATAGAGAAATTATTAAAAGATAAATGGGGACGAGCTCATAAAGGGCCGTGCATTATCAAATGAGTGAGATAAAAGGGCAGTTTGTTCACTAAACCCTAAAATATGTCATTTACCACCGGGCCCATTTAAATCCACTGATGACTGACAAGATATTATTTTGTCAGTGTGATAAATTATAAGTAGTTCACCAAGCTATCAGCTTAAAGGGAACATTGATCATCATGATGCTCTCTGAAAGGATTTTTTTTTAATATACAAACATTCAAGGATTTTGCTTGCTCTTTTACTCTTCATTATAATGACAAAAGCTTCTATAATAAGATACAGACTAGCTTAGGCTGAGAAATGGCTAGTACTGCACATTACCAAACCCAACTGATACCTATGAATGAGAGTAATTGCATCATTAGGCCTACAAACACACTGATAATGCTACTTGACTTGCTTTTTTGTGCAAAGAGTCTCTCTGACCATGACTCAATTTACATAAGTATGTCAAAGTAAAAAAAAATATATATCCTCTTTGTGCCAATCACAGGTCCAAGAAAATCTCCTGAGCCAATAGGAGGCCTGGCTCCACCTCTAGGTGTACATATTAATGAGAGGCAGAATATTAACATTGGAGGAAACTTCCAAAAGCTGCAGTTTGCCTGCAGTTTGGACTTGGACTACATCGCCCCTCTGAAAGCTTCACCATGGTTGACGCCTTCTGTGCCACTTGGAAACTGGTTGACAGTGAGAACTTTGATGAGTACATGAAAGCACTTGGTGAGTTGCAGCGTCTTTCCTTTTCTTTCAGTGATGTTCTGAAGCTCCAGTAATCCCTTTGTGGAAATAGGGTATTTTTTCCTTTTGTCATTTTTTTTTAAGATTTTTTTTTTATTTTTATTTTAATTATTATTTCATTTTTTTGTATTTTCTGTTTGATTCTTTGATTCTTTAAATCTGATAAATCCAATATGTCTAAGCTACAAGATTGCTAAGGCATCATTTCACACCTATCAAACAGCTCCCTGTGCCTTGAATTGCTATGAAGTGACTGTAATACAGGCTGATTAGTTGTATTTCACTCCTGGTCCTGGTCAGGTGTGGGCTTTGCCACCAGGCAGGTTGGTAACGTGACCAAGCCCACGGTGATCATCAGCCAGGAGGGTGACAAGGTCGTGATCCGCACCCAGAGCACCTTCAAAAACACCGAGATCTCCTTCAAACTGGGAGAGGAGTTCGACGAAAGCACTGCTGATGACAGAAACTGCAAAGTAAGTCACCTGGACAGAAATCAAACAGGATCTTGTTAACTTTACAGCCATAAATGAACAGATAAAATACATAGAAGCAGAAAAGACTGAAGCACCAAACAGGCAGCAACCCTGATTACTTCTTATATCCGTGTCATTTTGGGTGCATGGTGCAAATTTTATCACACCCAATAAATCAGCACTGGTTCATATATTACAGGGCTGCATCTGTCAGTAAGGTTAGAATTAAATGTATGGCCTGCAAAACTGGGTGATATTGTCCGATGGTTCTCAACATGCAAGAACCTGCAGGGTCCTTGGGGGGATTTTAAGGGGTCCACTAGTTGATTGAGCAATAGTTCACTATAATTAAAATAATTCTAATTACATAGTATGTAAGAATGGCTATAATGACTAATCCTATGGCTAATTTTTCTCCCCACATGTAGGGTAGACAATCAGTAAAAATCAATAAGAGCATTTCCCATATGGGTCCCTCAGGCAAAATCGTACTGGTCTAATGTGGGTCTATCTGGGGGTTGTGGTGTTTGAGAAATCCTGATATAGACCAACATTTTATAGACCAAGAACAATGTATTTATTTTTTTATTTTTTGGCATTATGTTTCTGTCTCACACGCTGAAAACGCATATTTCTGTCTTTTTTTTTTTTCAGTCCACAGTGACCCTGGAGGACAACAAGCTGGTCCACGTCCAGAAGTGGGACGGCAAAGAGACCAAGTTTGTCAGAGAAATCAAGGATGGCAAGATGATCATGGTGAGAGAGTTAACGTTAGACCTGCATGTCTCTCTCTCTCTCTCTCTCTCTCTCTCTCTCTCTCTCACACACACACACACACACACACACACACACACACCCAAATGGAAATATCCTTAAATAATTTACAACATCACTATGAATCTTGAGAATGATAACAGAACAATAATGGCATATGGGTGGACAATACTCTCTGCTTTCTTTATGCTCATTAAAGAATAATTTATTTGGATCTCTAAAAGCAAAAAAAAAAAAAAAAAAAAAATTGTCTGGTTACATAGGATACGAAGCTCCAATATAGTAACTAAATTGATTTTGAAGCATTTTTATTTTTGCTATGATGGAAGGGAACATTTCGTATTTTCAACACACATCTCAAATTAACTTATTTGCAATGAGTAGCAAATTACCACCAATCACCTGCCAAATGCAGCTTCACTCAAGCTGTGACTGCTGCAAATCTCTACCATAGTGTTAACTTGAAATAAGCACTTCGGTTGGTGAAACGCTGAATGTGTCTGCTTAATTGTAGGATTTAACATTCAATTCCCCGACATAACAACTGTCTTCTCTCTCCTGCAGAACTTGACCTTCGAAGACGTCCACGCCGTTCGCTCCTACGAGAAGGCGTGACTGGTCTGACCTGCCTCCCAAACTGGCCAAGAAATGTTGTTTTTATAATTATTATTGACTGTATGCTTCCCTTTGCACTTCATCCTCCTCCAATAATGTTTTGCAACATGCACTGGATGTGGTTTTGTAAGAAATTTTTATATTACTACCTTGCTGTTGTGATGGATGGGTCATCATTTGCAACCCAGTGCAAGACATGAAATAAAAGCGCAGAGAAGAAATGCTTGTCTCTTTTCTGATATGTAGGCCTAAACATTGTATTTCAATGCTGGTGCCAATAGGATTGTGGAGACAGCAGGATGTCTGTCCTGGTCCGGGTTCAACCCCTCTGCTAAAGTGCCCTTGAGCAAAACACTCAATCTCTAGCAGCTATTTGTCTACAATGAGTAATACAATATTTGTCAGCCAAGCTACCAAACCTGCTTATGTAGAGAATGCATTCTTAAATAGGATCATGCATGAAGGGGAGAGCAATAATTGATAAACCCATCCATTTTCTATACCCGCATATTCCAAAGTAGGGTGGAGGTGGGCTGGAGCCTATCCCAGCATGCATTGGGAGAGCCACACTCAGGTGGTCAGTCCATCACTCATATTAACACCTATGGGGAATTTAGTAACGTCAGTTCACCTGACTTGCATGTCTTGGATTCATGGCAAGACTGAAATTGCAAGATTAAAATTATTTAATAAGGGTAATGAATCATTAATCATCTTAGAAATAACATGATATTTGCTACCACGCTGAGGCCTTTTTAGATTTTGCACTCTTTAAAGCTACATGATCAAATTAGTAGATTAGGGAAGTACCCTGGCACACGTCACTACATGGCTAGCAGAAAATGTTGCATGCATAATTCTGGGAAATCCCAGCTGCCAGCATTTCCAGTATTGCGCCGACTGGACAGGAAGTACGGTCAACTTCCTGTTTACTTCAACATGGCGTAGTGGACCATCGCTTTTTGTAGGCTATGCTTTCCATTCGTACCGCGGCTTTAAACACAGCGACCATGTCACAGCTGTGTTGTCTTCTGCTGCTGCTCTGCGCTGTGGCTCCACTAGCGGCGGCTCCCATTGACAGCGACCACCTGCAAAGCACAGGTAACCGCTGAACTTGGCTTTGTCCTACATAGAGTACAAAGGTTGAACTAGATTGTCCGTTGGAAAGAACGGTGCGACGAAATTGTTTATCGGCAAAAGTTGATACAAATTAGAACATGGCATAGGGTATTTTCTTGCTAACAACAGCCTATTATTCAATTCGGCACAATATAATTCAGCAAGCAGCTCTTGCTTTGATCAATTTTCGTGTTTTTAGAACTGTTAGCCCTGTTGCTCTCATAGTCTTGCGCCACAAAAACACACTGATGTGTGCGGCAGGGAGCAGTCAGCTCTTTTGAGATTTTATCCTATACAGAGTGCTGCTGGGTAGATCACCTGCATGCCGAATAGCAGCCTAAAACCTACTCAAATGATTAAAAAAAAGTTGATACCTTTTGAGAGCTGTGTCTTTCGTGGATAATGAAATAAGGCGTAAATGGCAGATTTTTGAGCGGAGTTTGGCCTGACGTCCTCTCTTCCGATCGAAAGAACGGAAAGTATCTGGTCAGGAGTTGACAAGCTTCAGTAAATGACAAAATATGCTTTCACTGATCAGAGTAGAGTAAAAAATACAAAATAAACGGAACTTTAAAATAATCTATGCAGGTAAGATAAAATCAAACCCAAAAATTACATGTCACTACAAGACGAAGGAAAAACAATTAAATGAGTGATTTTGCATGCTTATTAGAGATGTACACACCTTCTTAAATGTTCTGTCATGACATCAAGACAGAGCACAAATTAGCATTTCTTCTAAATGTGAATTATCCAACACACTCATTTTCATGTTTTTCCATTACTCCATCCGTCCATCACTCCATCCAGGGAGGTTCTGGCACATCACTGACCTCCACCTGGACCCCAGCTACCACCTGGCTCCAGACCCCACCAAGGTGTGTTTCTCCTCCAAAGGTGCCCCGGCCACCCAGGCTGGCCTGTACGGGGACTTCCTATGTGACTCGCCATACCGCCTCATCGAATCCGCCTTCACACACATGGCACAGGTCACCCCACCACTGGACTTCATCATATGGACCGGGTAGGTGCAGTGATCTGTGAAGTAATAATTTCAAATGGTTGGATGTTATGGTTATTATAGGCTTATGAAATCTTTTTATAACTACTGTGCAGTGACTTTAAGTGAGTTATTTATTAGCTGACAATGTATCACACTCAGTCACACTCAGATTTCCATGTCTCTGGATGATTTTTTTTTTTATTTCTTACATTTCTAGATACAATGTTTTTGGCCTTTAGCGTTCATCAGTGTCCTCACAACAATTAGGAGCGACCCCATTTTAATTTTAGCACTGACAGCTTTCACACAAGTGTTTCCCATAATGACAAATGGCTCAACATCATCTCTCTCCTCCCCTCCCATTAGGAATGCACTCACTAGGCCATTTATAGAGCTGGATTATTACTACCCTATCTTGTGTTGTAGGTTAACACTGTAATTGTGGTCTCTTTTTTTCCTTACAAAAGTATGGAAAATAAACAAATACATAATAACTTACATTACATAACTCAAAATCATGTATCATGTATGGCCTTGTCTTTGAGTACAGTATAAGAGAATCACAAAAAAATACTAACTAGAAAAATGCTGGTATGGACTGGAAACATCAGGCAATTGTTGTTCACAAATCAGTACATAACTGTAATCAATAAGCATGGGTGATGTTAACATGGGTTCCACTTATAGAAAAACCTCATAAGATTACATTCTTCATTCAGGTCATATAGGGGTAATGTCTGTAATACATTAATCCAATAATGTTCTCTCTCTAGGAGTGTCTCTCTCTAGGATTGCCATGCACATACACAATGAATGTATTTGGGCGGGGCTAATGGTCTATTTGCAACCAGCCATAGTGGACAGTAGTGGAACTGCAGCAAAAGTTACTTCCTGGTCGGCTTCAATATGGCGGCCGGTTTCTGCCCGTTTGGTTATGCCCAACCTCAGTGAAACGTCTATGAAAAGTCTGATTTTCAACTTAAAATAATGTTGACACATCATTTTTTCATACATGGACAAATTAATATGTAAATTACACTATTTGTGTTACAGTGATACAGTGGTGATACATGGTTTTATTTTGTATATGTAATATGCTTTGTTTGCACAGGCTGCATGATCTACATGGGAAATTACTTCTTCTTTTATGTAATGTATAAATGAGGAAGCTCTTCTCAGGGATAGTCTGCAACAGCTGATTTCAGTAACTGATTGGAAAAGCAATCTTAGTTCTAATTTTTAGGTTCTGTCTTTTTTTTTCCCCTGGTTCTGTCTTTAATATAGTCACTATCCAAGCAGGGCTCTGTGATCATCGATAGTCATCAGTCTACCACTGTTGAATCAAAAATGTGATGTTTCTCTTGAGTCCAGAGAAGATGGAATTAGCCGAGATTAACATTATCACATACCTAACGTGCAGATAAAAAAAAAAGGCAATGGATAAAGTGTTATTTTTGATTGTATGACAGATCATTTCCATCAGTACCACTTGCTGACAATGTGGTTGAAAGAACCGAATCGTTCCAGAAGAGCACAAAGCACCCGGCCTCAAAAGATGGGTAGAAGTTGTGTGTTTGACACGAAAACAGCTGGAAAACTGACAGCCTGCCATACAGCCTCTATGGAAGGTGGAAACTGATGTCCAAAAGTCTGTGATAATGACACTTAGAAACTGAGAGTTTAGCTGTAAGCTTTGATCACGGGAGTGTCTCCACCATACAGTTTGCTGCTAATCTGCAGCTGATCAGCTAAACCGGGCATTTATAGGCATGCCTAATTCTTATTAAACATGATTAGGAGAACGCCTCGCCTCTGTACCGGGATTAAAACTTGAAAAGACTGCCTAGGGCCGAGGATTAAGTTACCGTGCAAGCAGATTTTTGCTTTATTTCATTATTGTTGGGCTTAATTTGTAGTAGTATTTTACTGCACTAGAGCTTTTAGATGGAGATCTTTGCTTTAGATGGAGTTTATGTAGTTACGGTAAAATGTACATCAGTCATCCACATTTGTCAGTCAAATTTATTGTCTGTTGAGCTAATCAGCTGATCAGTGAAGGCCCCACTTCTGAAAGTGTTGAGGGCATCGATCCATACATATATAAAAATCTGAGCCTCTTTTTGGCCCAACAAAAATACATGTTATTTCCCCCTTTCCCAGTGACAGTCCACCTCATGTCCCAGTAGATGAGCTGTCTACAGACTTAGTGATCCAAGTGATGGGCAATATGACCCAGACGATCAGAAACCATTTCCCCAACCTGAAAGTCTACCCTGCCCTGGGCAACCATGACTACTGGCCACAGGTAACATACTATCTGTAGCTTGCCATTGCTTTTCTGTGTTAGGACAGCAAGCAGCAAACATCTGTCTGTCTCAAGCTTTACTGAGAAACCAGAAAATATGAAGTTGATAATAGGAAAAACTTAGTCATAAACAAAGGCAAATGGTTGTAGGGTAAGGCATGTCATGAATTTTGGGCAAAACACCCTTTTTCCGACTTACCCAGACTGAGACAAGATGTTTGATACCATTTTCACCTCTATGCGTCCACTGGTTCGGTTCTTATGGGTAGCATTTTGTGTTAGCTTAGCATAAAGACTTGAAGTATACAGGAGATATTAGCTTAGCTCCATCAAAGTGAAAAACCTTACAGAAACTCTGAAGCTGTCTTTTTTACACAATGTATTGTGTATTTGAAATACATGTCTTGGAATATCTTGGAAGATATTTTTGGAAGATATGTTTCAGGAGATGTTAGATGGTAGAAACTATAACCGCCGAACACAGACGGAAGGATCCATGTGTTCAGCGAATATAGTTCCTCCCATCTAACTTCTCCTAAAACGACTCTCGTTTTTGTTTGTTTTTTTCTTTTAAACATGTATTTCAAATGCACATGAAAAATTGTGTACTTAAGATAGCTCTGGAGTTGAGGTAAGGTTTATTTTTTCACTTTGACAGAGCTAGGCTAATGACTTCTGTAGACTTCAAGTCTTTATCCTAACTGAAATTAAAAATAAAACATTTTGTGGTTCAGATGTTGTGCCTGCAGAGTTGAACCTTTTGTTTCCAGACCATAGACTTAAACCCCCTTCCACACCACTGTGGAGTGATTTCTTTGGTCTGACATCTGATATAAAGGGAACAGAAACAAACTGACTAGCTTCAGTCAGAGAGGAACCTCCATCATGTGTTAGGAAGTTGACATTGATAGGCTAATTTTTGATGAAATGCTAATATTGGCAAACTGATATATTGGTTGAAACTTAACATCCTGTACTAAATTGTTTAGATGCAGGCCTGATTAACTTTCAAAAAGGCTTAAGCATTTAAGGACTTTAAGTATTTTTTTTTTTGTATGGAAGAAGTTTTAAGACCTCTTGCCATGCAAAGTAGTGCTGCATGATAGTTGTTTGTGTTTCAGGTTGCTCAGTTTAATTGCTTCCACCATTGTTCTTAGGATCAGTTGCCGACCTCCACTAATGCCATCTACCAGGCTGCTGCCAAGCTGTGGGGAACCTGGCTGCAGCCCGAAGCGCTGCTCACACTCATAGAAGGTAACATGTTTCTAACACAGTATCAGCTATTGGGGCACCCTGGTGGCTTTCCTGGTAGTGCCTGTACCACATATCATTAAGGCTAAGTCTGTGTCACTATGGCCCGGGTTAAATTCTGGCCCAGGCCCTTTGCTTCATGTCATTCGCGCTTTCCTTACCCTGTCTTTCCTGCCTCTTTCCACTGTGTCTATCTAATAAAGCAGAAATGCAAAAAAATAATATTAAAGGAGTATTCCAACATTTTGGGCAAGATACCCTTTTTCTGACCTAGCCAGACTTTGGAACTGTCCACATTCTAGCTCATGGACTTTTTGTACCATACCAAGTCAAGCCCAGCTTTCCCCTATGTAGTGTTCTGTATCTGCAGGTGGTTTCTACTCCCAGCTGATAAGGCCTGGTCTGCGGCTGGTCAGTCTCAACACTATTCTCTACTATGGTCCTAATAAAGCCACAACCAACATGACTGACCCTGCTGGACAGTTCCAGTGGCTGGAGAATACACTGGAGACAGCTGCTCAGAACCTTGAGAAGGTGAAAAAATGTCTATTCTCAGCTCTTTATTTCGTTTACCAGCTTGTGTTTTTATTTGACCGTCACATGGTCACTAAGGCTGTGATCTTTGATTCCATCAATATATATATGTCCAATTGATTCTTATACCTTGCTATAATTACCATTAAAAAATGAGACCATGATGGAGACATTTGCTAGCCTCTGTGTCAAATCTACATTTCTCAGTATCACTCTAGCTTTCTGTCCCCTCTTCCTAGTAGCCTTGGTTTTTCCCAAATGGTATAGATGTTGGAAGTAATTTTTTACACAGGCCTGTCACTTCATCTGGCATCTGTCATTGGTAGAAACTTGGAAAGCTTTAGCTCAGTTTGCTTGGGACAAAACAGCAGCCTGTTTTTTTTGTTTGTTTGTTTGTTTTGTTTTGTTTTGTTTTTCTCCTTTTGTGCCATAAAGCAATACAGCAGATTTCCCTGTAAATCCAATCTAGTGGCTCACACTGTAAAATACAGTGAAGAGGCCGGTACAGGTTGTCAATCTTCTTGGTAATGGTCTCATTTGTTTACAGTAATTACACCAAGGTGAAAGTAAATGAGTGGGCTGATGATCTGTTTAACGATACACATAGCAATTTTTAATTGTTTCTGTGATGTTGAAATTGATTTTTCTTCTACTGATGCAATCATTAAAAGCCACTCTGGAAAATATCCTGCCTTAAATGTAAATGTATGATGTAGAAGAATAGAAAAGATGGAGAGAGAAAATGGAAGAGAAAATAAATAGGTCAAAACATTCAGTATAAAATTGAATCGGTGGCCCATCTCTACTAGGTGTTCATCATTGCCCATGTGCCAGTGGGGTACCTGCCCTTCGTCAAAGGTATCACTGCTATAAGAGAGAGCGACAACGACAGGCTCGTCGACATCTTTAGAACATACAGCCACGTCATCGCAGGGCATTTCTATGGCCACACCCACCGAGACAGCATAATGGTGCTGCTGGACCAGAAAGGTAAAGCCAGTTTAAAATATCCAAAAAATCAGGTTTAAATGGTTCAGGTTTAAAAGATTTGCTTTTCATATGTACACATACACATTTATTCATGATTTGATTATTCCATAGGTAAACCAGTGAACTCTCTTTTTGTGTCACCGGCCATTACACCGATCAAAAATGTTTTGGAGCCCTACTCTAACAACCCAGCCTTCCGCATGTACCACTACAACATCAAGGACTACACTGTGTTGGTAAGAAACTCTGCTGCTCTGGTGTCCAATTACTGCACTGCCACCTCATATCAACATCACATATTTAGATCACAGGTTATGTTGTATTTCATCGTGGTCAACATACCACTTGGCCTAAGCTGTGATGTGTTGAATTGCATTTATAGAACTAAAGTTACCTATGTAACCATCCAGTCTCAAAGTAAGGGCTCAGTCACTAAGTCACTTTAGGAGGGGAGCTGGGTTATGAAATTGAAATTGACAAATAGGCCATACAATGCTTTTTGCCCAGTTTTTGATCTTTACCATGCACTTAAATTGTTTGTGGTACTAGTTTAGTAAACCGTAGTTACATGAGGTTAAGCCCTGAAAAGTGGTGTCAGAGTTTGAGTGTGTTATTTTGAAATTCCTCAAAGTATTTAATTAGTTGCTCATAATGAATCAAAAGGCCTATTTGAAATGAATGAAGCAAAGGATTTGGCCCAAGGGCCCACAATTAAAATGTCCCCTTTTCTGCAGTTGCAGAAGAAAAAAAAACTTTCAGTACATAGCTTTACAATCAAGGTGCATGAGCTAGAAAAAAGGAGGAAGGAAGAACAAATTCTCTTCCCCTGCAGCCCAAACAGAAAAAAATGCTGCCTACTGAGTTGGAGGCAGGAAGGCCTCAAGTCATGTCCCAATCAGATTTTTAAATGAAATGCTTCCTGCTCAGGTGCCTCTGTTTTTTTGTTTTGTTTTGTTTTTTATAGGCAGTGTAGATGTATCCTGCATTGCATATGATATCCCAAAATCCTTTGGGTCCTGTGGAAAATCAAGCCCAATTGGTAACACACCTGCAGAGAATATAAGCTATTGTAACTTCAGTTTTACTTTTACTTTTCTACTGAGAAACATACAGTTGAGTCACTGAATATTTACTTGTTTAAATGTCTAAGGTTTATTTCAAATTCACTGTGTTGAAATCATTGGGGTGCATCATCACATTTGATAAACCATAAGTGTATTTCTCAGTTACCCATTTTGATATTTTTCTTTTATGACAAACAGAAAATTCCCTGTTAAGGGCAAACCAGGTGTCTGTAATGGAGCAATAATGACCAGTAATGACAGCAGCTGTCCAATGTGGTATCTTAGCAACAGCATGATGTAGCCTGTCGAAAAACAGAGTTCTTCTGAGGTACTTTGTGTGAAAATGCTGCCTACTAAGGACACTACTGAAGGGTGTTCTAAGAACATCTTTACTGGTAGAGAAAAACCAAGATGTTTATGAAGAAAGCCCATCTCAGGGTTAAATAACAAAGAGACAATGAATCTTAAATACCTTTACAAAATGGCCACTTCAGTCAAAATGGAGTTTCAGGGGCTGCATTTTCTTCAGTAATATATTACAGCAGGGCTGGGGAGGCTTTAGTTCCCCTTCTAGAGTAATGATTGACCCTGGTAAGACCAACCAGCTGTCCAGCAAAGTGATAATATCCCACTTGTTGGCACGAGTCTTATTATAGCTTCATGTCCTCCCTTTTTATAGAATGTTAATTTTCGTGTAGTTTAACAGAATGTTCAGTTTCATCAGTATAAACCTTTGTTTAGGGACAAAAGATCATATTTACATTTTGTGTATTACAGATAAGTTTAAGATAAGATTAAGTTTTGTGATTAGAACAAAAAAGTAGTCATCGGTCATTTGTTGGTGACTAATTCAAACAAATCAAGAGCAGCTTCATTTTGGTTTAAATGTTCTTGAGTTTAGTAGGGTCTTGCTTTTTGGTAGAGTAGCGAAGTAGGATGTCTCATATGATTTTACTTCATTAAGAAAACGTAAAAGACAAAAGGGACTTTGAAAAGAAGAAATGAGAACTGCTTGAGGTAGCAGGCATCTTGACAAATTAAGGTTAAGCCAAAAATAGTGTGTTGTGCTCAAATCCTTAACTTTACCTCCATTGATCAGATATCAGGGAAAGAAAGCTTTCTTGATGATTAATCACGATGTCAGTCAGGACAAAAACTGTTTCCATTCAAGATACTTCAATTGAATATTGGCTTTTTCTGGATTTTATAAAGACCATCTCGCTCTCTTGCTCTCTCTTTCGATGCTTTTCTCCTTCCCTGAAGGATATCTGGCAGTACTTTTTGAATCTGACGGAAGCCAACAAGGAACAAAGATCTGACTGGAAGCTTGAATACATCATGACGGAGGCTTTTGGACTCAAAGACCTCCAGCCACAAAGCCTGCTCCAGCTGGCCCTGAGCTTCAGGCTGCCACAAACCAAAGCCTTTGACAAGTATTTCAGTCACTTCATGGTCAGCTACAACAACAGCATAGTCTGTGAAGGAGACTGTAAACTCTGCCAGGTGTGTGCTGTGCTTTACCTGGACCAACAGTCCTACTCCAAATGTGTTGGAAAGGGAAAGTGGTAGGATCAATCCAAAAAACAAGGATTTTTCAGGGATTTGACTTGGGATGCACTTTTACTCTTTAATTTTTAAATTAAATTTTACTACTTGAAATGTGTGCAATCATGAAAGGGACAATACCATATACTGCTTCCAGTGGTCCCATATATTCATTCAACTATTTTACGTTTTCATACTGCTTCTTCATTAACTATCTGCCACAATAGACAGGTGTCCATTTATAATCAATTGATTATATAACTTCCTTGCATATAAAGTTATACCTCAAATGGCAGTTCCCACATAGAAAATTTCTAGTGGGGTAGAAAATGGCAAAATACTCTGAATGTACAGTGTATTGGGCCATTTTCCTGATATTGAGTTGCAGTCACTTTTGCACAGTCTCTGTTGTCTCACAGCTTAAAAATCCTCTGCTCATCAGCTTTTCTTCCTTTGTAATTGCACAGATTATTAAGGGAAATCAAAAAGGGATAGTGGCTTTTATCTGGATTCACCTAATCACTGTACAATCTGAAGTCTCTAGAATTTTGTACATTTAGTGTTACAGTAGTCTCTCAAGCCAGACGCTGGCTCCCGCAATTTCCAAATGCTTCCACTTAACAGTCTGTACTTCTGAAGCGCTGAATATGAGTAGCAAAATAAGGCAGATATCTGGTCATTGGAAACCAAATTAGTTGAAGCCTAGGCAGCTGCTCAGCTGTTGTGATTGGTTGAGTACTGTTTCAGTACGAAGAGTTTTTCCTGTGGAAGATGACAGCTTCCTCTCAGATTTTAACAGGCTGAATTACAGACTCGAACACTTGAGGATTTTGGAAGAGATAGTCTGGCTTGAGAGATTAGTATTAGAGCAATTTGTGTTACATGTGCCAATATGTTTTCTATTCCCAGTTAAATTGAAATTTAATGATTCTTCCTACCAGCATTGTTGCACATAAAAGGGCATGAATGTAACAATCATATCACAGCAGACCGAGCAAGTGTGAAATTGGTGTGTATGTATTTCATTACTTTTATTTTTTTACCAATAAAGATGTTCGTTTAAAGGGCAGATTTAGACCTTCTCTTTTTAGCCCTATTTCAACAGTCTCATTCTCTGTTTCTTTCTCTCACATTTTCTCGCTTTCTCTCACCATCTTTTTTGTCACTTTATCTATGGAGGAGGACAAAGTAATATAAACACCATGCTTAACAGGACTGTACCTTTCAAAGAATTCTCTAACGTTTTGGGCAAAATACCCTTTTGCCGACTTACCCAGTCTGAGACAAGATGTTCAACATCATTTTCACCTCTGTACATCCACTGGTTCCTATGGTTAGCCTTTCGTGTTAGCTTAGCATAAAGACTTGAAGTCTACAGGAGTCATTAGCCTAGCTCTGTCAAAGTGAAAAATAAAGCCTACAGTACTCTGAAGCTGTCTTATTGACACAGTGATATTTATACATCGTGTGTGTTTGAAATACATGTCTTGGAAATTTTTAAGAGTTGTTTTAGATGGTTAGATGGTTGGAACTATAACCAGCAGCGAAGTACTGATGTAATAAACAAGACAGCTTCGGAGTTGGTGTGAGGTTTACTTTTTCATTTTGACTGAGCTAGGCTAATGACTCCTGTAGACTTCAAGTCTATATGCTAAGCTAACACAAAATGCTACCCATAGGAACTGAACCAGTGGACGTACAGAGGTGAAAATTGTATCGAACATCTTGTCTCAATCTGGGGAAGAAAAAAGGTATTTTGCTCCAAACTTTGGAGTATTTAACTAAATCACAATTCTAAAGGCGACATCAGCACTGCCAGTCAGGTTGAATACCAGCAGTATGTATGAGCTTTGACATGAGCTTTTATGTTTTCAGAGTAACATAAAGTCACTAATAGAGGCCCACCAAGGACAAAGAGACAATCAGTCACAAAGACTGTGTAAAGGGGAACAATTTTGAAAATCCTCACAGAAACAGTTTGATTTCATGTTTATAGCTGAAATGCAGTGAGGAAGTCCACAACCTTTTGTTAGCATGAAAGTACATTCTTATCAGCGAAGGGAATATGATAGAGGATATAATATTTCGATGAATGTATCCTTGGGGCAAAACGCTTATTAGATCTAATACTGACTTTGTGATTTAGAGGGCAGAGAATAGAAACTGGCTGTGAGAGATCAGCTTGAAAGCAATTGTAACACAGCTTTTCAGGCCAGTATGTCTCTGCTGGCAGAATGGCTGACCCCATGTGACCCTTGTCTCCCCTCAACAGTCTCCCTCCCACCATGGCCTCCCCCCTCGCCCCCACCTCGTTCTGTTCCCGTAAGAACTTGCCAGAAACTCGGCTTGTTTCTCAGCCACCACCTTAAGCATTTACCCCCTCTCCCCTCCCAACTCTTTTGTCCCTTTCGCCCCCCTTCCTCCGCCCTCTCCCTGGTCCTCATTTCTCTTCTGCCCAACAGTCGGTCCCTTCTCAGTGTTAAAGCTACACTAGGCAAGATTGCTACACTGTAAATTTGCCCTTTATGCCCAAATTAGATTCTGGTTTCGTTTTTTTTTTTATCGAAGTGACAAATCCAAACTTAAAGTGATTCTTGTTCAGTTTGATTGTGGCAACACCAATGGTAATAAGTAGTCATTGCTTTGGTTACATATTGGCACTGGCCCAACATATTACAATGATAGACACTCACTGTAGACTGCAATCTCATATTTCTCCTACCTTCTTTTATTTATAACAAACAGCTCTTGCTGCTTCTGTAAAATGTTTTTCCCAGGAAGGAAGAACTCCCTCACAGGTGTTTCAAACAGCAGATGTGAAAGCTTTTATGAGCTGGTTGTCAGGTGAATCACTGCCGTGTGGTATCAGTCAGTAAAGAGTAGCAAAACAGACATGAATTTGTGAGAAAAAGTATAGTGAAATCCAAAATTGTCTCCAGTGTGTGTATGCCCCGTCCAGAGAAAGCTAGACTCAACGGTGACGGACAAATCTCTTCACCACCTTGATGTGTGTGTTTGTGTGTGTGTGTTTAAGTCTCTTCCCTCATATGCCCCCACGCCATTAGAATTCCTGACCAAGCTTGGCCTGCCATACATAACCATGGAAACGGAGTCAGAGGTAGGCATGGAGATGGAGAGGACGCCATTGTCACAGCAACAGCAGTAGAACTCCTAGTAAGAGGAATCCCTCTGTTAGATCACTGTTCGTGAGCATTAATTAACCACCGACTTTGCCAGTCAGAGAGCTTGGCTTTCTATTCCAAATGGAGGTGTGTATGTTTGTGTTTGGAATGGTTGGACAGAGAAAAAGCCCAAAATAGGTGTGTATATTGTAAGAGACCGAGAGAGAGCAATCAATTTGATTGAGTTGGGTCAATATTTGCCCTGTTGCTTTAAGCTGTAAATAAAGTGGTTAAATTCTTGATGGATGTTGATCTAATTTTGCTGCTGCCCAACAAAGAGGGTCTACTGCCAGATTTACCCGTCTTTCATCAGGTCTGCCAGACATGGTCCTTGGAAGAAAACCTCAAGAAGACCCAAATCATGGTTGTCCACAAGAGACCCAAGTCTCAAAGCTTTCACCACACATTTGCATTGGGCACACAAGTCAGACAACACAAGCTACCTAAGCACTACTCGTAACTTCTGTTTGGCTGTGAATGACTGTAAGATAAAACAAGGAGGACCATCAAAAATCGAATTAATATTTACATTCCAAAATGCTGTTAATATTAATTTTATAATTCTTATACAAAAATTAATATATATTTCTTTAAATATTTCAAATAATGTGCATCTCATATGAAGATTGAAAGTCTTTCATAGGTTTAGAATGAGCTATTTTAATTTTAAACTATAGTCCGGGTCCTTTGCCATGTTCACTGCCGTGTTGGCATGAATGGCCAGGACCATAGAAAGGGAAGAGCTTCATGCTGGTAAAGACAATAGAATATTTGTTGTTACAAAGCAGTGAAGTGTTATTATGAATGCCACCAGAGTTTGTCCACAAGCATTGCGATTAGTCAGAAAACTCATTGGCCTGTTGATATAAGCTGTCACCCAACTGTAACCCTAAACTTAACCAAGTGGGCATATCTTGCCCTGAACTCTGTTGAGATTCATAATAGCCCAGCAAGAGAACCATAAAAGTTTCGATTGTAGCAAGTAACTTCCTGCTAAGTATCCTTAGCATCACAGATTATGAGCGACAATTTTACCATTAAATATAAGTGTGACTGACCCCCTGATACAGGTAGAACACAGAAGAAAGTTTCCTGGAATTTTCTTAGGGCTCCTTTGAAGGACCAGTGTGAGGGATTTGGTGGCATCTAATGGTTACAAGGCAGAATGCAACAAAACTGCTGTTGTCTGTCCTGTTCTCTTTTTGCGTCATCGTGTTTTCATTTCTGCAGTATAAGTATAATCCATAGATATGATCCAATTCTCCGCAGTCTCACGACATAACCAGAGGAAAAAGCCTGAGTGCGCTTTTTGCCCCGACAGTGGCCTCTAAGGCAGCTTCGTTATCCTCACCATGGGTGTGTAATCGTCTCTGTCACAGCTAACCAGCCACTTTTCTTCTCTTTAGTATCTAATCCAGGAATTCGCTATCAACCGGTGCACTAGCGCCACCACCACTTCTGCCAGCCACTTGCAAGAGAATATTGTGTTTATCGCAAATGCCTTTGGGTTGGTTTGTCCATCTGAGGCACTGTAGAAAAAATGGTGCCGCATGATGGCAGCCGACATAAAAGGAGGACCTGCGCCTTTTATAGATAAAAAGACTTATTGTAACTTAACGAAAATGCTATGATTCTTCATTTCTGGTTTTTACGTACTAATAAAAAGCAAATTTCTGAATATTATATCCCATTTCTGCCTTCAACTTCTACACACTGTACCTTTAAGGCCAAAATTAAATCTGATTTTCTTACATTTCAAGAGTGCAGTATATTTTTTTCTTGTTGTTTCAAATTGGAGCAGGAACTGGTGAGTCTAGCTGCCTCAAAATTAAGATATGGAATTAGTTTGTAGGATGAGGAATGAGGAGACAGAGGGCAGAAGCATTCTTATGGTTTTGGATCTATCAGTACAAACCAAGAAATCTTGCCCTCTTTATCCTCAGCCCCTCTTTAGATTGCAACACCAAGGCAGAGTTTTGAAAAGGGCATTTATCATCTATGGAACTATATGCTAAAAGGGGCTTTTAAGCAGTCTGAGGGGCATTTTTACTTCAGAATTTACACTACACATGGGCTTTCCAAAGCTTACATCTCTTGTACTTTGGGGTTATATGTTTCTGAAGGTATGGTGGCATAGACAGGAGCACATGCCTCACCTTTCCTCAAGAGCTTACACTGATTAGCAGTCAGTATTTAAATCCACAAGCGCTTTCATCTTCTCCATAAAATCATACCTCCAGAAAAATGGGACACATAGGCCTATATCCATTAGACTTTTAACACCATTAAAGCTGCACTGTATAGGTGACTTTGCACCAGAGGTATGAGTCTGAATTTTTAGGCCTTCATTATCCAGAAATCCTGTGTGGTGGAGTGGAAGTGGTGACCAGGTTCATCATTGGTGAGTCCAGCTCTGGACAAGGACACTCAATGCTGTTTAGGAGACATTTTTGGATTTCAAGTTAGATTTATCACTTCCAGTGTGGAGAAGACTTCCCATCAGTGATCATACCAACTCAAGAATTGAATTTGGGCATATAGCTTGAATCTGGTCGCTTCCATCTACCAGGTGTGTAAACAAACATACAGGTCAGAGGGGTCTAGTTCGTAGTGACACAGAAGCAAAGTAGTTCCATTAGCAAGCAAGAGGGCTGGAGCATCGGAAAAGAAACAAACCTGTGTTGGTGTGCATCCTTAAAAACCTTTTTCAGCTTTGGGTTACCACTCAAATCGTGTTGTTTACTGGGCCAAATCTACTTCATTCATTCTGGTGAAGCGCTCATTCTCGCGACAGGGAAGGAGTTGACGGGTCAAACTTGGAGGATCTATTATACTCGTATTGAGTAGCAAATACCACTATATGAGTAAGAACCTGAACTATCGCTTCAAGATGGCTGGTCTTATGCAGAAAAAATATTGCATAGTGCAGCTTTATCCATTCATTGGCCTGTTAACAATTTTGAGACTTAGCCAAAATCCATATCAGAATCTGTGCAGACCACTGCAGCAAAGCTCCCCCTCGTTACT